>RJWJ010001027.1:0-155801 GCA_004363605.1 Indri indri
AAAAAAAAAAAAAAAAAAAAAAAAAAAAAAAAAAAAAAAAAAAAAAAAAAAAAAAAAAAAAAAAAAAAAAAAAAAAAAAAAAAGGAATAGAAGAAATATTAGAAACAATCAAAGACAAAAAAAAAAAAGAAAAATCCCCAAACTAATGATAGAAGCCAAAGCACAGATCCAGGAAGCTTAGAAAACACCAATCAGGATAAATACTAAAAATTGAAACATGACTATTTTCAAAGTGCAGAAGACTGAAAGCAGAGGCCGGGTGTGGTTGCTCACACCTGTAATCCTAGCACTCTGGGAAGCTGAGGCAGGCAGATTGAGCTTAGGAGTTCCCGAGACCAGCTTGAGCAATAGTGAGACCCCATCTCTACTAAAAAAAATAGAAAGAAATTAGCTGGATAACAGAAAACAAACAAACATATATATATATATATATATATATATATATATAATTAGCCAGGCATGGTGGCAATGCCTGTAGTCCCAGCTACTCGGGAGGCTGAGGCAGAAGGATCGCTTGAGCCCAGGAGTTTGAGGTTGCTGTGAGCTAGGCTGACACCACGGCACTCTAGCCCAGGCAACAGAGTGAGACTCTGTCTGGAAAAAAAAAGACTAAAGGCAGAGAAAATCTTGAAAGATGCCTGGGATAGGGGCAGGGGTGGGATAGGGAAGGGTTCTTACCTATAGAGGAACAAGGATAAGAAATTATATCAAACTTCTCTTTAGAAACTATGCAAGCAAGAAGAGTGGAGTGAAATATTTAAAATGTTGAAAGAAAAAACTACCATCTTAGAATTCTGTATCTAGTGAAATTACCCTTCAAAATTGAAGGAAAAATAGACTTTCTGGGAATTTTTGCCAGTAGCCCGGCCTTACAAGAAGTATTAATAGAAGTTCTTAGGAGAAAAAATAAAACATTTAAAATTTGTATTTATAACTCACTTCACCTATAGAACACACAGATTGAAAGAGAAAGGATGGAAGGATATTCCATGCAAATGGAAACCAAAAAAGTAGGAGTAGCTATAGTTATAGTCCATCAAATGGATTTCAAGTCAAAGACTGTAAAAAGAGACAAAGAAGATCACTATATAATGATAAAAGAGTCAATTCAGCAAGAGGATATAACAATTGTAAATATTAATATATATACACTTGACATCAGAGCATGCAAATATATAAAATATTAATAGATCTAAAGAGAAAGATAGAGTGCAATACAATAATACCAGATGACTTCAGCACCCCCCTCTCAGTAATGGACAGATCATCCAGACAGAAAATCAACAAAGAAACAGAGTTAAACTGCACTGTAGACCAAATGGACCTAACTGATATTTATGAAACATTTCATCCAACTGCTGCAGAATACATACTTCTCATCAGCACGTGAAACACACTCTCCATGATAAATCATATTTTAGGCCACAAAACAAGTCTCACCAAATTCAAAAAGGTCAAAATCATATCAAGTATCTTATCTGACCACAGAAGAATGGAAACAAATAAAAAATAAGAGGAACTTTGGAAACTATGCAAACACATGGAAATTAAACAACATGCTCCTGAAAGATCAACGAGTCCATGAAAAAATTAACAAGGAAGTTTTAAAAATTCTTGAAATGAAAATGAAAATGTAACATACCAAGATGTATGGGACACAGCAAAAGCAGTACTAAGAAGTTTATGGCAATAAATATGGACATCAAAAAAGTAAAGTTTGAAAAGCAAAGTAGATTTCAAATAAAAAACCTGATGGTACACCTCAAGGAACTATAATAGAAAAGTAAGAACAAACCAAACGCAGATTAATAGAAGGAAAGAAATAATAAAGATCAGGGCAGAAATAAATGAAATTGAGACTAAAAAAAAAAAAAACACAAAAGATCAATGAAATGCAATGTTGGTTTTTTTTTTTTTTTTTTTTTTTTTTTTTTTTTTTTTTTTTTTTTTTTTTTTTTTTTTTTTTTTTTTTTTTTTTTTGAGACAGAGTTTCACTCTCTTGCCTGGGGCGAGTGCCATGGCATCAGCCTAGCTCACAGCAACCTCAAACTCCCGGGCTCGAGCAATCCTACTGTCTCAGCCTCCCGAGATGCTGGGACTACAGGCATGCGCCACCATGTCCAGCTAATTTTTTCTATATATATTTTTAGCTGTCCAATTAATTTTCTTTCTATTTTTGGTAGAGACGGGGTCTCGCTCTTGCTCAGGCTGGTCTCGAACTCCTGAGCTCAGGACAATCCGCCCGCCTCGGCCTCCCAGAGTGCTAGGATTACAGGCGTGAGCCACCGCGCCCGGCCAATGTTGGTTTTTTGAAAAGATAAAATCAACAAACCTTTAGCTAGACTAAAACTACAGGACAATATTCCCGATGAACTAGAAGCAAAAGTCCTCAACAAAATGCTAGCAAACCAAATATAATAGCACATTAAAAAGATCATTCACCATGATCAAGTAGGATTGATCTCAGGGATGCAAGGATGGTTCAACATACACAAATCAATAAACATGATACATCACATTAACAGAATCAAGGACAAAAACCATGTGATCATTTCAAGAGATACTGAAAAAGCATTTGATAAAATTCAACATCACTTTATGGTAAAAACTCTCAACAAAGTAGCATACTTCAACACAATAAAGGTCATATATGACAAACCACAGCGAATATAATATTGAACAGGGAAAAATTGAAAGCCTTTCCTTTAAGATCTGGAACAAGAAAAGGATGCCTGCCTTCACTATTTTTATTCAACATAGTACTGGAAGTTCTAGCCAGAGCAGTGGGCATGAAAGAGAATTAAAAGGCATCCAAATTGGAACGGAAGTCAAATTATCCTTTTTCACAGATGACATGATATTATTTTTAGAAAAGCAGAAAGACTCCACCTAAAAACTGTTAGAACTGATCTGGTCATGATTTCCTAAGGAGATGTGATATTTCCTTTCCCTTTGACCTGTTAGGAATGCAATAACTTCTGTCTAGATTTTTTGCATATATTTTTGCAATGTTCATGAATTTAAATGAATTAATTGTAAAGTTAAGAACTGATAAACAAATTCGGTAAAGTTGAAGGATACAAAATCAACAAACAAAAGTTAGTAGCAATTATATATGCCAACAGTCAACAATCTCAAAAAGAAATTAAGAAAGCAATCCCATTTACAGGAGTTACAAAACATAAAATATGTAGCAAAAAATTTAACCAAAGAACTGAAAGATCTCTATAAGAAAAATTATAAAACACTGATGCTTTCTAATTGCCACTTGGCTAAACATCCCTCCCTAGAATATTCTGCCAGCAGCTCCCCCTACTCACAGGAGCCTACACAGGTGAGGATCCCTGAAGCTTAATATTCATTAATGTCATGATAATCTTGTAAATCTTCCTCTGTCTACAATTATTTTGGAAAACAACCTGGCATTATATATTAAAGTTGGAGATATGACTACCCTAAGAGTCAAAAATTTCATTCTTAGATATCTAACAGAAATAAGTATACATGTGTACCAGGATGAATGTACAAGAACATTATAGCAGCATTATATGTAATAGCCAAATATTTATAATAAAACAACTCAAATATCCATCAGCAATTAAATACCTTTAAATGATCATAAACTCATACAATGGAATAGTAATCAACAATGAAAATAAATGAATTACAGTGATTTGTCTCAGAAGAAAAGAGGAGCAAAAAGAAAAAGATATTTGAAGAAATATTTGATGACATTAATCTACACATACAATAAGATCTATGTAATAATTCAAGGAGAATAAACTCAAAAGAGATGCACATCTGGACACATAACTAAACTATCGAAAGCCAAAGAAAAGAGAGATTCTTGAAAACAGGAGGACAGACATTACTTATCATCTGCAAGGGACTCTTACTAAGATTAACAGCTGATTTCTCATCAGAAATCATGGGGGCCAGAAGGCAGTAGGATGACGTAGTCAAAGTACTGAAAGAAAAAACCTGCCAACCAAGAATTCCGTGTCCAGCAAAACTATGCTTCAGAAATTAATGAGATATTAAGACATTTATAGATGAATAAAAACTGGACTCTATTATATGGATATGCCACATTTGTGAATTCATTGGTTGATGGAAATTGGGTTGTTTCCACTGACCAATTCTCTGACATCAGCTGAGCATCCTACAATTCAATTCAATTCTGACACTGTCTAGCTGGAGTTAGTGTCAGATCCTACCAGTTAAGGGCTTCCACAAGACTGCCTCCACTTCAGATGCTAATCAGAAATCTTGGCCTCCCAATAGTTTTGACCAATTGGCTATAAATTGGGGGTTCCCATGACCCCCGCTCCTTGGGTTTGATAATTTCCTGGAATGGCTTACAGAACTCAGGGAAACACTTTACTTAACATTTACCAATTTATTGTAAAGGATACAGGGAAGCAGCCAGATGAATAGGTACATCAGGAAAGGCCTGGAAGGGTCCCGATCCCATTTTCTGTCCCTGTGGAGGTGAGGTACATCACTCTTCCAGTACCTGGATGCATTCACCAACCTGGAAGCTCATTGAATCTAGTTGTTCAAGAGTTTTTATATTGCTGTTTTATGATTGTCTCACAATAAAAAAAATACAAAAAAAAAAAAAAAGAGAGATTTTATAGAGCTTAATCTCCAGTCCTGCCCCGCTCCTCAGAGGTTGGTGGGTGGGGCTGAAAGTTCCAACCCTCTAATCACTTGGACTTCCTAGTTACCAGCCCTGTCCTGAGGCTATCAAGGGGACCACCCTAAGTCACGTCATTAGCATAAATTCAGGTGTGATCAAAAGAGGCTCATTATGAATAACAAAAGATACTCTTATCACTCAGGAAATTCCAAGGGCTTTTGGAGCTCAGTGCTAGGAACTGAGGACAAAGACCAAACATATTTCTTATTATTCCATAGTTTCCAATACTGTGTTTAGCCTCTTGAGAAAATGCCAGACACAAAAGGCCACATACTGTATGATTTCACTCATATGAAATGTCCAGAATAGGCAAATCCACAGAGACAGAAAGTAGGTTCCGTGATTGGCCAGTGGCTTGGGAGAGGGGTAAATGGGCAATGACTGCTGATGGGTACAAGGTTTGTTTTGGGTGTGGGGGGGGGGGTCTTGAATTCCTGGCCTTAAGCAATCCTCCAAGCTCAGCCTCCCAGAGTGCTAGGATTACTGGTGAGAGCCACCATGCAGGCCCAGAAGTTTAATTTGACTTTTGGCTATTAAGAATTGTTTTTTGTTTTTTTTTAAGACAGTCTCACTCTGTTGCCTGGGCTACAGTGCTGTTGTGTAGGAATTGTTTTATTAATTCATTTATTAATTTCATTTTAAATTATGTAAAATATGTACATTATTCCAGAGTATATTCAAAAAAGTCTATCTTCTATTCCTGTTCCTGCCACCCAGCTCCTCCTGTCAGGTTTGGGATTGGTAATCTTGTCTGTTCTTGGTTCTTGGTGTACTCTTGGCTGAAGAATGACCAGACACACCAAAAGCAAGGCAATCATGAAACGAAGTTTCTAGAGGAAGGACAAGATAGGTTTACAGAGCAAGAGCAAGACACGGTCACTATAGAATGACGAACGGACCCCTTCAGAACAAAAGGGGCTCCGACTATGGTCTGAGGTCCTGTTTAATAGTGTCTGGATTGGGTCCTCCTCCTGGTTCATAAGTCACCACTGAACCACTTTGATGGACAATTATAATTTAGCCTTAGGTTACTCCAGGTCACTTTCCAAAGCCTATTGTGCCTGGGCTTCCTGGCCCAGGGCTAGGGATTCCCTGCATTCTTTTACAGATTAGCAGGGGTTCCTCCTTCGCCCAGGTGTGACAGTTGCTTGGGGCAGGATTCAGGTGAAGCAGCACCAAGGTAGGGCAGCATCAAGACTGGTTGTCTTGTCCTTCCTCCCAGGTGGGGCGATTGCTCAAGGCAGCACCAAGGCAAGGTACCCACTTTTATCCCTGGGAGAGTGTCAGAGATCCCTTGCTATCTACCTAACACCCCCATTCTCCTATAAACAATATTAAGGCTTATTAACTCTCTATTGTTTTTATTTTAATATTAGGAAATGCACGCATGTATATATTGGTACCCCCTTTTTAAAAACACAAATGTAATATACATGATGTCTCCAACAAATTTCTCACATTTTAATAATAATGACTTTTAATATCTTACGATATGGAAAAACACACTTTTTCCTAGTGCTTTGCAGTGGGAGACAAGGAAAGGAAAGGTAGATGTTGTCGCCATTCCAGAGCGTGGGGACTTGGGAAGAGGCCTAGGGGGTTGTGATCCTGGGCTGCCCTGGCTTGATGAGTTGGGAGGTCAGGGTACCTCGGGAGGGTGCGAGATTCATTCCAGGGGTCTCGCCAAGTTATACCAAGCTGGGCAGCTTGGTTTCCTCTAACCCAGTCCCTTGGGTTTAGTTCAGTATCTGTTCTCCTCAGTCCCCACCTCCCCTCCTCTGGGAAGAAGGGGAAGACGAGTGAAAAGGTGTCACCTAGTCCCCTGTTACCTGCTGTTGAGGAGAAACAAGTCAGTCTTGTGTGGTCACCTAGCACCCTCCTCTCCATCTTACCTCGGGTTGGGGAAGGGGAGCCCATCCTCCTGGAGTGCTGAGGGCTTCTTACGCCAGGACATTAGGGGGCTGAGAAAATAGGAATCGTCTCCCTCCAGACGCAGCAAAGACTATTTACTTCTGCGTAGGATCCTGGGCATTTCCTACGGGGAGATAAGTGAAGACACACGCCAGACGCCGGCTGTGCTGCGGGCTCTCTTGGGAAGGGGGGGAGTGTGTTCTGTGCCCCCTCCCCCAAACCCCCTCTGGAATTCTGCTTGCACAAGGGACCCCGAGCTTCCTGGACAAGAAGCGTTTTCCATCTATGCATATTGCCAGCGACTGGGGCAAACCTGATCTCAGCTGAGGAAATTGTTCATTTAAAAGAAAGGTCTGTTTTTCTTCTTTTAAAAAGTGTTCTATATAGTAGTGTGAATTAATGAGTATATGATACTGAGAAAATACAATATCATCATGTGTAGTGACAGCGACGTCAACACTTACGTAGCACCTCTTTGCGCCATGCACTGGCACTTTATATACATCACCTGATTCCGTCGTTAACACTGAGTTTCATTTTACCTGGGAGGCTCGGGAGCCTCGGGGACAGTAAACAGACGGCTACATTCTTTCACGTGTCAGTAGCTGAGCTAACACCCCCTCCTCCCAAATTGGTGTTTTTTTAATTTTTTTAATCTGTCCTCCCTCCCTGCCTGCCTTCCTTCCTTCCTTCCTTCGTTTTTTTTTTTTTGTTGTTGTTTTGTTTTTTTAACATCCAAAGTCCATATTCCTGACATCACGCCCCTTCTGCCTTTGATGAGAGCTCTGAAGTGTGCCAGGAAAGAGGCTGATCTGAGAAGCAACTGTAAATAAGGGTTTCAGGCAGAATGGGGAGAACCCGGGCAGTTCGTCACCCACCGCACCTTTTGCTCCTTGCCTTCTTCCGGGGAAGGACGGTAGGAAAACACATCCCCCACGTGGGCTCTGGAGTGGGTGCACCAACCGCTTTCTCCCACAAGGGGTCAGTCAAATCCTCCTGAGTCGAAGTCCTGCTCCTGGTTCCGCTTCGGGCAATGAGGATGGTTCCATAGGTGAAAGGACCTCTGACCGTCACGTGTTCTCTTCTCCAGCACCCTCCTTTATTCAGGCTGAACTCATCTGGCACCTGCACTCCATCCTCACGCTACCGTGTTGTGGGAAACAAATGGACACAGAGTTCCAACTCATTCTTCACTTTTGCTTTAGAGTGATGTTTAGTTAAAAATTGGAGTATATAAAATACGGCAACAAATAATTTCTCAAAATTCTAAATCTTGCAACTGTTGTATCTGAGTAAGGAATTAGAACAAGGCATGACATGTCTAAGGCAATAATGTTGTAGTGAACGCTTATGAAGTGCCTTCCAAGTGACAGGTGACGAGTTAAGGTGGCATTGGAACTCTGGCAGTCTGGCCCCAGGGTCACTCCCTTGAGCGCTGTGCCATAATGCCTTTCTACCAGAGAAACAAAAATCACTCTTTTCCCTGGTCCTGGCAAGGATGATTTTCAGTTATATAAGCTAAAATGAACATTTAGGAGATGGATCGAGATTCTGTTAAGGCCTAGAGCTTATATAATTTGGGTACCCTATTTAGGAAAATAATAGAAAATACAATACATACAATAAAAATGTAGACATGAAAACAATTTTTTATTTAGAATGAGATAATAAATGACAATAAATCACAATCAGAAAAAAGACTACAAACATGTCTAAATCCAGAAAAAGCGTGTGTATTACTGAACTCCCTGACAGAGCGAATGCTCCCCCTTTTATCTTTAGCTTTATGCTCTTCGATTGTCTTTCAATGTGTGGGCAGTTTTGTAAAATCTTTTTTCAACAGAAAAAATAGAAAGATGATTCAGCTCTTTATAGTATACTTGCTTGATAATTGTCATTGCTAATTGGTATGTAGAACACATGGGATCGCACACGCAGACATGACTAGCTAGCTATTCGTAGCGCTGCTACAGTTTTATCCCATACAGATACAGAAATTCTGAAAATTGTATTTCGTGAAATCCTCTTTAAAAAGAAAAAAAGTATGTTCATAGTTGTATATTCCGTATTATCAAGCATAGTCTGGATGGGAGAGAGCTTCTGCTTTACCTAGGTGTTAGTGGAATCTTTGGCTTACCATTCTACATGTTTGACAGTTGGAAGAATTTTTCACAGACTAAATCCTGGAATAAATGAATAAATGAAATAAATAAAATTCATTCATTTCAAACCTTCTTTCTCCTCCACAACCTGCACACTTCTAGTGCCCGAGCTGCAGGACACAAGCATGTTGGGACACCCCCTGCCCTTTCAGTCACAACACCAGGGGAGGAGAGAGATGAGGGTGTTCCGAGAAGTCATTTCTACACCAGGATGGCTTAGCAATAACTTAAGTATACACAGAACCATTAACAACTGCAAGCCACATAAATGTGTCCAACTAAACGCCAAATAAATGTATCCTCAACGCACTCTCATGTATCTGCCTCATCTCGGAAATGCCCGACGTGACCCAGGGCATGCATGGAGAAAGGAAAGTGGAAGTAGAAAGAGAAAGTGGCCTTAATTGACCGCGGTTAAATATACTATTTTTGCCTATTTTACAAACCGTGTGATCATGTGACCGCAGTGCTGGACCCTTTCCAGGCCTCGAGAGGCGTCTATGTGGATGAGGGGCCCTGCAGCGTAAGCTCTGTTAGCTTTGGGGTAAATCCCCTGTATGGTACATGCTAAGAGAGCTCATGCCCCCGGCCTGAGACGGACTCAATGGGACCACCCGCCGGCAGCGAGAAATGATCACACGTTGCTGCCAACGAGGACTGCTGTCCACCCACCTGTGGGACTTCTCCAACTGCAGGCGGGCAAGTCCCAGGATTTCCCGATATCCCCTAACGCGACAGACTCCGCTTTGAACAGAGTGCATCGTATTTTGCTATGGGTCACTATGCCAGTGAGAAATGTCGGAGGACCTTTATCGCACAAGAGTGAGTGTTCAGCTGGGACCTAGGAATACGCAGCCTTCTTGAGTCACAAGTCTCTACTTTTTCCAGGGCTCAGGCATGATAAAAGCTTTGCTCTTACTTCTCTCTTGGCCTAAAATCTTCTCCATCCAGCACACACCCCTCTTCTACCCTCGGCCATGAAGCCTTCCTGAGGACTCCAGGGCCCACAGAGCTCTCTTCTGTCTGAGCTCCTACAAGTTTTAAAAAATAATTTCTGCAACAAACATTTGCTAAGTACTCATTCTGGGCTAGCCTGTGGTTAAACCTTACTGAATTGCTTACAAAGCATTTTATGCGACTAGATCTCTGTTTAGTCAGGTTATAAACAAATTGGTGACAGGGACCAGAATTTCTTGCTGGCCGTACACAGTTCTGGGCATGTCAGCACTGAATAAATGCGTATGTGATTGATGTAGTTCTGTCTCCTCTCTGAGGACCAAACCTCTTGGCAGCTTCCTCCTAAGTAGGCTGGAGACTCCCTAGCTGGGTGGAGAAGGCAGGGTTATCTCCTGCAGAGATGTGAACGGAGCCCCCATATCTTGCTAATAGGCTCTCGGACATATTCTGCAGCCTATATTTGAAGGAACTTTTCTCCTTCAGTAAATTGGTTAGAAATTTCAATTTTTATTTATTTATTTTTTTTTTTTGAGACAAGGTCTCACTTTGTTGCCAGGACATGGGTGCAGTGGCGTGGTCATGTCTCACTGCAGCCTCAAACTTCTGGGCTCAAGTGATCTTCCTGCCTCAGCCCCCCTGTACACACTACAGGTGTGTACCACTATGCCTGGCTGATTTTTCTATTTAAAATTTTTTTGTAGAGATAGGGTCTTGCTATGTTGCTCAGGCTAGTCTCGAATTCCTGACCTCAAGCGATCCTCCCACCTCAGCCTCCCAAAGAGTACTAGGATTACAGGCGTGAGTCACCACGCCTGGCTAGAAATTTCAATTTTTAACAAGATGGGAGTCCAAATCTAGTTACTGACATTGTCCCTGGGCCCCCCCCCCCCCCCCCCCCCCGCCAAATTCCTTACTTTGTGAAGCAGCAAGCAAGTTTTGGTCAAACTGAGTTTCCCGTCATGCATGCAGGCAGATGGCTCCTTGTTCGTTGACCACCCCCTGCTGTCCCGGGGTGGGGGAGAAGTACAGGGAAGTGGGGAGAGCAGACTCGAGACCCCTGACCCAGATTCGCTGCTGGCTGTGCCCTCCCAGGCTGTGTGGACCTTGGCCACGCTGTGTTCTCTCTCCCAGCCTTGCTTTCCTCCACTGGAAACGGGGCATTAACAGAGCCTACCACACAAAGTGGCCGTGGGGTCTGTGCGTATAAGGATTCTGGAAGACAGAGGGGTGCAGTGGATGAGTTTGCTCCCCGCTGGTGCAGGTTCTCGGGCTCCCAAACCTGGTAGGTTTCTTCTCTCCACCGAACCCCTGCAGCAAATGCAGATGTTGCTCCTACCCCAAGCCTCGGAGCTGCTAACGTTTCTTCTCTCTCAGCCTAACTACAGGGGCTTCTGTAGCAGGTATGGGGATCCAGCAGCAGGTCCGGCGTTTTTAGGATGGATCTCTGTGAATTCCTTTTCCGTGATGACCGAGTGGCCCCTCGAGGAGATGCAGAAGTGCCGAGACTTTCAGGAAATTACCTTCCTTCCTGGCACAGGGCTGGGCATCTAACAGCAAGAAGTAGCTTCAGAAAAAACAACAGCATTAACAGATTTTTATAAAACTTAGAGGTATTTATTTACTTAGCTAATTTAATTAAGGTATGAGCTTGGCCTTACTATATACCTTGCTTTTGGGAGGCTCCCTGAGAAGTTTTTGCTGGGTCCTTATCTATATGTTAAGCCAGCAAGGATCCCTCTAACTGGGGCTAGTTGGGCAACTTCTGTGTCTCAGTTTCCTTATCTGTAAAATGGGCACATTAGTGATACCTGCCTGACATGGGAGTTTTGAGTAAATGTCTCACCATCTAGGTAAATGGCAACTCTGCCCTTCCTGCTGCCAGCCCCAAAAGCTTGGCATGATCCTTATTTCTCTCCTTCTCTAAATTCAGCCCATCAGCAAATCCCATTGACTTTACCTTGAAGATCTGTCTAGAATCTGACCACTTCCCATTGCGTCCACTACAATCCTGGATTATGGTGATGACATTCTAGAGTGGTGCTTTTACAGTGGAAATCAGATAAAATCTCTGTGCTCGGGACCCCATAAAGGCTTTGCATTGCAGAAAGGAAAACAAAATCCTGGCATGATCCAGC
Organism: Indri indri; assembly: GCA_004363605.1. Taxonomy (NCBI): domain Eukaryota; kingdom Metazoa; phylum Chordata; class Mammalia; order Primates; family Indriidae; genus Indri; species Indri indri. The sequence goes on from RJWJ010001027.1 coordinate 11,868, forward strand.
CCCGCAACTCCTCCCTCCCCAGTCTCTCACTCCTCCTTTCCCTTTCTTTAGCAGGCCAAGCCCTTCCTACCTCAGGGCCTTTGCATTTGCTGGAATGCCTTTCTCATGGGCAGCCACAGGCTCATTCTCTCACTTCTTTCAGGCATCTGCTCAAATGTCCATCTGTCTGCCAGGTCTCCACGAGCAATAGCAAGTCCTCCTTCCTGCCTACCCTGGTCTCCTCCTACTGTATTTTCTTGTTTCTTATTTCTGTTCCCCAACTAGAACCTAAACTCTGGGAGGACAGGGGCTTCGTCTCTCTTGTTCACTCTGTATTCTCGTGCTCAGAACAGCGTCTGGCACAACACAGTAGGCATGTGTTGAATAGGTGTTGAAAGATTGGATTAAGTGAAATAGCGTGTGAAATTTGTGAGATTTTCTTCATCAATGAAAGGGAACACACAAAAGTGAGTTGTCACCAGTGCAGCAATAGCTATTAATAACCAACATTTACTGATGGTTCACTACGGCTGATCACTGCGTAAAGGGTTTACCATACAATATTATTTCATTGAATCCTCATAAGAGCAAGTGAGAGATATTATTATTATTTTATCTACTGTTATTTGTTATTTTTTGTATTTTCTTAGTAATTGAGGTACCGATGAGAAAGAGGGAAAATTGAGTTAGTTGGTTAAAATGTTCCAAACCCACACCTGGAGTGACTTGTCATTTTTTTTTTTTTTAAACATGGTATTGTGGTGTTAGCCTTGTTTCTGTTTCTCCAAATCCACTTCTATGAACGAGGCAGGGCTGGGCACGAGGATAAGACGTTGCGTAACATGAACGGTCCCCTTGCAAATACACTGGCCTCTCGTTCACTTGTCCTGTCTCCTCCTAATCTTCTAATAAATTTATTGTTGGGAGAAAGGCCAACTAGGGAAAGCCCCACCGGAAGCCTGAGAATTCTTGATCTGAAGTGGCCTTCCAGATCATCTGGCCTTCCCCCTCCTTTGGACACAGGGGGAAATTCAGCCCTCAGGAAGGCAGTCTCCAGATGAGATGATGTTTCTTTAATGAACTGAACTCCTTGTCCAGAGTCAGAGGAACCACACACTTCATCTATGTAACTTGAACTTTGCAAGCTACTTGATGATTTTAAGGGACAAGGGACCATGCTTGCTCTATTCTTGCTGACTTCTTCCCTCAAAGCTGACCCCAGGTGTTTTACTTGGATCCTTTTAAAAAATATCAGGAATCTTATTGTCCTCTTGAGTGATCCATGGGTGTCTGTCCTGCTGACAGCAAAATAACAGCATACTTGGTTAAATGAAGCGCTGGGGTTTCATTGTACAATATGGCGGCACCTCTTCCAAAAACTTACTGCCAGACTCTATCATCACAAATCAGAAATCCCAGGTTAGTGCGGAAAATATTCTTGAAAAGATTTGTAAGCAGCAGGCAAGATAGCTTTGTTCAGAAGAGTGGTAAAGAATTTTCTTCTTTCTCATTTGTGAATTATATGCAAGAAAGGCAAAGAGGAAAAGAGTGAGGGGAAAGTTCTAAAATTAATTTCTTTTTCCTCCTTCATTTTTATTAGCTCAAGCAATATTGTTTCATTTCAAAATATGTGCCTGCTATTGTTTTTGCTGAATAAGTGAAAGCAATTATAGAATGTATCCTATGTCTTTCCAGCATTCTTTCTGATTGTCAGAAACAGGAAAATATCATAATTTCCCATGAAATGCTGGTATCAGCATAACCATCTTAGTACCATGCAGTGCCACTCTGTTTTGCATTTCCTGGGCCTTTCACTAAAATATTGTTTTAAAAAGACATTCAGAATGCTTCTGCTGCCAAGTAGGTGCTGCCTGGATACTTCGCGACGATGATTGACTGTCTTCTAAGTGCGCGTGCCGAGTTTAAGAAACATAACACCACAGCACGTAAAATCCCATGCCAGATCTCACACGGGCGCCAAATCACATCCGCCCCATCTCTCCGGATGATCCTTCCCCAAAATCGAGGCCTGGCGCCTTGCCCTGAACCTCAGCCAGCCGGACATTAGCAGACTGGGATGGAGAGGGAAATACAGTTATGTTCCCCTATAAATCTCCACCAAAGCCAAGCCTTGATCGTCTGTGTGTTCGTGGGCAGTGGAGGAAAGGTTCCGTGCGTAAGTGGAATTTGCAGATAAATTGAAATCTTATTTTACACAGTCAGAGGAAAAAAAAAACGTAGTTTCCAAATTCTCTGCTTTGGGACACACCGATGAAAGGGGCTAATATACAACAATGATCATACGCTGAGTCGTTCCAATCTTACCAGCTTACTTTCTGGGCAAGGTACCAATGGGAGGTGAAATGGCCACAATAGGGGTACCCAAATAGAGTTGGAAAAGCATAAAGGGCTGAGGAGTTCCCAGATGGGAAAAACGCATCCTGGAATAATTGAGAGTTAACTAGAACGCTGGTTTCTTTTGTAATTACCCCAGAGTTAGCTTCTGTGCAAAGGGTGCAAGCCAACTGCAGGGAGGAAATTCTTATCTGGAAGTTCAAATTAATATTAATATTTAAGTGCCTCAGGTTAAATACCTTAATCCTCAAGTAAGGAATTGTATATTTAAATTTTGTTTATTTATTTATTTTTAGAGACAGGGTCTTGTTCTGTCACCCAGGCTCGATTGCAGTGGCATGATCATGGCTCACTGCAACCTCGAACTTCTGGGCTCAAGCGATCCTCCTGCCTCAACCTCCTGAGTAGCTGGGACTACAGGCATGTGCCACTGTGCCTGGCAAATTTTTCTTATTTTTTGTAGAGATAGGGTCTCCCTGTGTCACCCAGGCTGGTCTTGAACTTCTGGGCTCAAGTGATCTTCTTGCCTCAGCCTTCCAAAGTGCTGGGATTACAGGCGTGAGTCACCACACCCCACCAGGAATTGTATATTCAGAAGTCAGATATTATATACATACATGCAAGTAAATGCCCGGAACATGGCCCAGCAAGATACACACCAAACAGCTAACAGGAGTTACATCCAGGGCCAGCAGGGAATAAGGGTGTGGGGAGAGCAGGGCAAAAGGGAGGGATTTAAAAAACTTTTCTGTTTAAATTTTCAAATGAGAAAATATTCACGTAAGAAAGATAAAAAATTCACTATGAAAGTAGTAAGGTATCTTGAATTGAAACTTCTAGAGGGCAGGGATGTCTTCTGTATCCCCACGTCCCTGGCACATCAATGTATCTTCGCTGACCTAACCTGAAAGCACTCTTTAGAAGTTTCTTTTTGTAATTATATTTGTCTAGCTGGGGTGATTTTATTTGCTGAGAAATAAATCATTTGCAGTATCATTTGTGATTTGACATTTATGGAATTCTTGCATTACGATAGTGCTTTAAGATTACTTCCTGTTTTAGGAGTCTTGAAACATAGGTGTCTTAGGCCTTCCTCTTTTTCATAGGTGACGAATTATGACAAAAAGATGAAAAATACCTTTTTGAGGTCTTAGAACAGCAAATATTTAGCAAAGGGTAGAAATTATTGTTTACGCTTTTAGCTTTTTCATGATGTATTCCTTTCTGGTGTGACTCACGAACGAGTGCTGTAGTGTCTTGGTTGGATCTCCGGAAGTCTTTTGCTTCCTAAGTGTTCAGGAATCTTAAAGTAAAATCTCTTCACTAGTAAGGGCTGGAGCGGATGAGTAGGGAAGTGGGTCCTTCCTTTCTCCCCGTGGCTTTCGAGAGAGTTCCTCCACCGGAGACTGACTCAGGGCCTCGCTGCGCGTGCAACCTTCAGGGTGATGTTTGGGCCTGAGGTGCGTGTGGCAGTTACTTCTACGGGTGACGGAGGGTGACAGTATGCAGGGAAATGCCTTCTACTGTGGGAAATCTTAGAGAGAACTGTTGAATTTTTGGCGGGGGCAAATTGACATGTCTCATTTCTTGACAACATAAACATTGCTGCTTCTCTCTCTCACCCAGCTCGAACTTCATAAATTCTGAGAAAGGCCAATAACTCTTAACAAAGTTGGAGGAAACTGAGTTGCCATGTTTACCCCTCAATTAAGCAGTCTATATATTTTTTTGTTATGAATAATATAACAGTAATCATAATATGCAGAAGAGATTATTATGCCATTATTAAATGAAGAAGATATATTTTTTCCTTCTTCTTCTTTTTTTATTTTTCACTGCCCATTGGAGAAGAGGAGAAAATCTCAGCGGAGAGAGGCTTTGACAGGTACAGTATAACTTGTCAGGCTTTAAAGTAACTAGCTGGGGTTAGCCGTAGTTCAGATATGTCAGAGCTGTCAGAGGCCAGCCCTGAAATCTGTAAGATATTACAGACTGAAAACCCAGCAAGGATGGCTGACGGTCTCGGTGGGAATTCCAACACACACACGAGTCTGGAGTGTCTCCACGCTTCGGCCTGACCCTTGGTAATACTTGGACTTTGCTTTTTGTCGTTGTTGCAGGATTACTAAATTCACTGGGTTTTTGTTCTTTGGCTCCTGAAACTGGTCCTTCGCCCTTCTGGGACAATCCACTGGTGTGTCTGGAGGGGCGAGGGTCACCGCTGTGGATGGCCACCCCCGGGAGCCCGAGTGTCGTTGCTCAGTGAGTGCAGCTGACACAGTTCTCCGTGGCAGCAAGAGAGAGCACGGATGTGCGCAAGCAGGGGTGAAGTTTTCCGGTGCTTTACATTGTTAGTACTGATGGTAGCGATGTCGACACAAGCAAACAAATGGGAACAAAACAATCTTTCTGAAACGTGGCTTGTTTATCTTGCCCACCCTAAGGCGAGTGAGAGAATGAAAAACCCCTCAAAGAGGCAGAATAAAATACTTTAGTGGAAAGAAATGGGATTTAGACTTGGAACTTCGAGCCAAATTTACCGGTGGCCTTTAGTAAGCTGCTTAACCTCTTTGTGCCTCCGTCTCCCTACCTGTGACACGGTGGTAATGGGAATGGCTCGTTCCCAAGGTAGCTGTGAGGATCCAGTGAGATCATGTAGACATTGTATCTATGCAGTGAGATTCCACTGTTAGTTGTGAGTAGGGACTGCGGGGTGACCTATGAATTAGTGCAGACTGCGTGATGAGTGAGCAATTATATCACTAGTGGCTTTCCCTGAGTGCCATAATCAAGGTGAGAGGACGGAAAGAAGCTCAGACTGCAAGGGAGGACATTAGAAGAATGCGAATCCCTGACTGAAAGAGCGTCATCTGGCGGGGCATGTGTGGGTCCTCTCCACCCCTTGCCTAGAACAGGGTCTTACCCATTGCAGGAGCCTGGAAAACACTGGTCTGACAGATCACGGCATGCCCACCTGTCTCGTCCAGCCCTGTGGTGGGCTGAGGAGGGAGGTTTGCGTTTCCCTGGAATAACGCTCAATAAAGAATTTTTATCTTAAAAAAAGAAAAAGAAAATCCTTTGGTGCGACGTGATGGGTTTTTTCCTGCCTGTGCAATCTTGGCTTTCTCACCAACTTCTCTTAGAGAGACAGCCTACATTGCATGAGGCCATGTTTTTATTTTATTTTTTAAATTTAAAATCCAACGATATCTCTGTTTCTGTCTCCTTGTGTCTCTTTCTTTCTCTTTCTCTCTGTCTCTTTCTCTCTGATTGTTGTTCTTTTATTCTTGTTTATCCAAAAGTCAAATTTAAGATTCCAAAGTGCTGGCCCCTGAGAACTCGCTGCTGGTGTTGCAGGGAACGCAGCAGAGGCCAGGAGACAGGAAGGGCAGAGTGGAAGGAATTTGCTCAGAGCTACTCTGGTTTTGTTTTCCATGGCGTTTCACTGTGGCTGTGTTACGAATGCAGTCAGTTGCACGAATCCCCATGAAGTGAGAATGTCGGTTGGCTCGTTTATGCCTAAGAAGCCACATTTTTTCGTAGTTTAGGATAAAAACTTTCCCTTTTTTGGATGAATATACTCTTTCAGTGATACCTCCAAGGCTACACAGGTCGTGTAAATGACACATAAAAACAATTTGCTTTACTTTCCAAAATAAATTGTTCATTCTTCTAATTGTCCGCAACCCAAAAATGGACACTTCACTTCTGGGGCTGACATTTTTCCTTTGCATCTTGGAAGGCTCCTTTCTTTCTCTCCGTCTGAACCCCACCATCCTTCACAGTCCCAGCTCTCTCTTCCTCCACAAAGCTCTCCTGGACCAAACCAGCTCGTGGAGCTCTTGGTACAACACCTGGCAATTAGTAAGCACGCAAGCAAGCTTGGCTGTGGCTCTATTACTGAGCACGGCACAGGACTCACAGCTTATTCATGGACTACCCACTGGCACACGAATCACTTCTTTTACCAGTGTTCTGTGTTCTTTACTCTACCCCTAGAAACTCCCATTTAGTTGGTAAGTGGTAAGATCCCTGTAGTTTTTTTTAAGTCTCTATATAATTGGAATGCATAGTCAGGGTTACTAAGCACTGATTTTTTAAAAATACTCTTGTGGTTCTTTTCATTTCCAATTGTGAATGTCTTCCCTCCACCCCGTTCACTGTAAAATTCCCACGAGGCAGGGATTTACATCGTTTACGCTTCCCTGTGTCTTCCCTAGTGTCCTGCATCCGGTGGCCCCTGAGTGAGCTGCGTGGACGAGGTGAGTGTTCTGTGGATGGACCTACGCCTGCGGGGAGAAAAATCACGGCATGTAAAACGGGTTAAGTCGGAAAGGAGTGGCTGTTGCTGATTCCAGTATCACACAGCGCTTGCACGCACCGACTCCTTTGATCCTCACGACAACCCTATGCTGTCGTGACTGCGCATCCCCGCTGGGTGGGCTGGGAAAGCTGAAGCTCAGAGAAGTTCAGTGCTGCACTCAGGGTGAAGCCAGAATGCTGATCCCACTCTATTGCCCACAAGCTCCCTAGGGGACCACAGATAACACAGCGCCTGCCACATAGGCACCCAATAAATATTTGCTGAAGGAAAGAATGAACAAAAATTATAATAATCCAGACCTGGACATATTGAGTTTTCATAGACAAGAGGCAAATCTGGAAAAATAATCTAGGTTGAGTTGTGTGTGGAGCATGGCTTCTAAGGGATGGGAATGAATGTTGCAGGGCCTTCAGGTGTGTATATAGGTTGACCAGATGTTCCGATTGCCTGGGCCAGTAACCTGGTTGACGCCTGCAGCAGTTATGATTAGAGTCTTCTTCTTATATGCCCTGTTTGGATGATAAATTATATGGTCACCCCAAGGCCAGAAGTGGTGTGGAAAGAGGCAGGGTCTCTGAGTGCAAAGGGATCACGAGGAAATTTAGATTAACTAGTGCTTCCCTGAGGTCACGTCTTCCCTTTACCATGCATGAATATTACGATGGTTCAGTGCTGTGCGCAGACAGGGTCTCTGCCCTCTCTGCTATGCAGAATGGACTCCCGGGGTTCTTTTTCTCCTGGGAGCTTCCCAGGGGCTCTGGTACTTTTGGTGACTACATGAGACTGCCCCAGGAAGTTGGGGTTCCAGCTACTGGTCTCATCACCCTCAAAAGCACAGCCATGGTTGACGTTGCGTCTCATGCTGGTTTTGGGTTTGAAAATGCACACAGCATACAGACATGCACAGCGTACAGAGATTGTCATCTATAAAACCAGAATCCCTGCCTCAGGACTTACTAGTTTTGTCATTTTTCTTGCTCTCTCTGTGCATAAAATCCCTTCTTTATAAAAAAAATTGCAAACAATATCAACCTTAGTGTTGCCATAGGGATGTAGACTTACGGTAAAGTGATGGGAAACCACTTTACAAAACTATCCCATGTAAATGCTCAAGGGAATTGCTGGCCCGGAGCGTGTGCCGCGCATAGCTCAGAAATCAGGTCATTATCCCAAAGCCTAGTTTCCCTAGAGATGACCTTGCTTCCTCTGCACCTCCTGGGTCGAAAGAGCTTGAGTTCTTTTGCAAACTCATCTGAAGAGACGAGAACCCAAGCACCACCGAGGCCAGGTGTTTTCCACAGAACGGTGGAATTTCCCAGCTGTAAAACTTCCTTCCACTGTTGTTCTGCCAAAGCTCTAGGTGACTGACCTTCGGGAAGACATCTTACGGGTCTGACTTTGCCCTCATTGGCATGTCCAAGGTGGGGGTAGGGAGAGAAGAGGGGAAATCCTACCATATCCGTGTGTCAGGGGTTGTTGTGAGAACCTGCAGCTTATTGCTGTAGGAAATGGCGTGCCCTGTACTTTGTCTTGACCTGTGAGACAACGCATTGTGATAACATTAAATTTTATCAAAAAACTGGGGGGACGGGGATCCTAGGGGAACACGAAAATTGTTTTTTGCTAGAATCCTTTGACTTAATTTATAATAATTTAAAAATTTTACGCATTTAAGGTATACAACATGACGTTTTGATAGCCACTGTTATTGTCTTAACAATAGTCAAGACAATTTATATATCCATCATCTCACATAATTACCATTTTAAAAAATCATTTAGGCCGGGCGCGGTGGCTCACGCCTGTAATCCTAGCACTCTGGGAGGCTGAGGCGGGTGGATCCTTTGAGCTCAGGAGTTCGAGACCAGCCTGAGCAAGAGCGAGACCCTGTCTCTACTAAAAATAGAAAGAAATTAATTGGGGACAACTAAAAATATATAGAAAAAATTAGCCAGGCATGGTGGCGCATGCCTGTAGTCCCAGTTGCTTGGGAGGCTGAGGCAGGAGGATAGCTTGAGCCCAGGAGTTTGAGGTTGCTGTGAGCTAGGCTGACGCCATGGCACTCTAGCCAGGGCAACAGAGCAAGACTCTGTCTCAAAAAAAAAAAAAAATCATTTAATTTTAGACCTGAAAGACATCTAGAAGATCCTTCACTCCAGCTGTCTCTTCTCTCAGCTGAAAAACTAAGGTCCGGGAAGGTCCTGTGTCCGAGGACTGCCGGCTAGTTGGGGACGGCTGGGCTGGAGCCCGGTGCTTGGAGCCTTCTCCACCGCAGCGGGTGGAAGGGGGTCTTCAGGTGGCCTCCCTAGGAATGTCGTCCTTCCCTGGACGTGGCTGCTGAGGCTGACCTGCCACTGCTTCTTGGAATCACAGCCTCCCCCTTCAGCGACTCTGGCCACTGTGGCCTGTGGGGACCGCTGTGGGCTCTGCCCGGGGATGAGGGATGGGGTTTGGAAGTAGCAGTGATCGGAGGGATAGCGCCCCAGGGGGTGCTGAGCAGAACTAGCGGAGGGCTGAGAGGAATGAGACTGAAAGCTTATTGGAAAAATCCCATGTCTCCCTTTTCTTTTTCGACGTCTGTACTTTTCATTCATTTATGATGCTGGCGAAAAGAAAAACAGAGCTGGCCGTTCCCAAACCCTTTACAACTGCCCCTCCTGAGTCCTCTGTTTGCAGATGCAAATGCTAAAGGTCACTGGGGTTTAAAGCCCCCCTTTCTCTCCAGCCACCTCCTCACCCCCAGGTGCCCGAGCTGGTCCTGAAGAAAGTGTCCTGAGAGGCCTCGACCCCGGGGAAGGGGCTGCCCCAACCTGCCACTGTCCCATCCTCACCCCCAAATAAACCAGCTGCCCAGAGCTTTGGGTTGTTTGCAGCTCCCTGTGCCTAACGGGCCGCACTTTGGGTTTTGGGGAGGCCTGTCTTCCAGCCGGTTGCTAAGGCTGGCGCTGCCCCCGGCCTGTTATCAGGAGGACAGTTTAAACAGGCCTTATCGCTGTGTGTTCAATCAAGGTTTATGAGGGCTGATAAAGATGTCACCTAGTTGCTTTGTGTGTTCATTAAACCTCTTTTCCCTGGTGGCATGGAAATGCAGAGGTGTTTGTTTTCATTTTTGTAACAAAGTTTTGGGAATAAATACATGTCATTCTTTTGTTAAAGATGGCACTTGTGGCCAAGTCCATCTGTGTGGCCAAACGCACTTGTGCCGGCAAAAAGGGGTGAGGCCTCTCCTGAGAGCAGGCATTAGGCCTTCAGCTTTGCTGACAACACGACACTGTCTTTAATATCGTAGGTTATCATAATTGCTTATTTAATAATTCAATAAGCAGCGCTGCCCTTGGCTTAGGTGCAGCCATAAGCCATTGTGTGCTTTTCATTTTGTATCCTTTTATATTACTGGAACACTATAACAAAAAGATATTTGCTTTAGTCTTTTTATTTTAATAAAAGATTTCCAACTAAATGTGTGTGACATAGTCCCTCTTTCTATGAGTTTTTCCTCTTCTATTAGTAAGAAAGAGCAAACTAGGCCATGCACCTTTCTTAACCAGTAAGCGAGTCTATACTGCATCATCGGGGCTGCAGGGAACATGAAACAAGCGTGAGAAACAGGCCCTGCTCCGAACAGCTTTTGTGCTCTGTGAGCCTCATTGCTGTTTACGACGAGACCTGACGTGGGCTGAGAGCTGGCACACAGAGTGTCGTGGTGCCCACTTAATATATTTTCTCTTTATTATTATTAAGGCAGAATTGTAGAAGGCAAGAAATGTTTGAACTTTTCGGGGTTCCCCCCTCGCCCCCCATCTCGAGTTCAAAAGGCACCATTGCTTCTTGGCGTCTGTCGCTGCACCTGAGAACGCTGCTACCTGACCAGGTAAGATCAGTTTGCTAGCAGGCCACGTGCAGACTTGTCCTGCGTTCAGAGACATTCCGAATGTCTTGGATGTATGTTGGCCACATTAAATATAAGTGTGTTGGGGGATCAAATTACTTGTTCATTTAATATTATTTAATTAAATTTAACATGGCTTTTTGGGAAACTTGTGGATACACCTCTTCTCCACCACAGGGGGTCAGGCTCAGTGCAGAGAATTTCTGCCATTGCATCCGGCAGTGGGTTCTCAGGTCAGCGCAGAGTTTGCTGAGGAGGGAAGGGAAGTGGGGGTGGGGTGAGGGGAGTGGAGAAGCTGGGAAGAGAAAGGGGGGACTGGGGAGAACTGGGACTGTGGGGAGAAGTCAGCAGGAGTCGGCCTTCTGGCTCACACCCCGGACGGAGAGCCCTAAGGCTGAGGGGAGGGTGCTCAAGCTGAGGGCTGCAAGGGCCAGGGCTCTCTTAGGTTGCATCTCCCCAGAAGCAGACACTGAAAAAAGGATTCGAGTGCAGGTAGTTTATTTGGGAGGAGAGTTCAAGAGTATCAGTCAGGAGTGCAGAAGGGATATGGGGACGGGAAGGAAGCCCTTTGAGGGTGTGTTTTTGAGCAGGTCACTGTCGGGCGACTGGGCCTCAGGCCCAACGGGAGAGTCTCGGAGACAAGGAAGAGCCAGCTTCCTTCAGAGTTCCTTCCTTAAGGATGAGGAAGCTGAGATTTTTGCCCTCTAACTCCCTCTAATTTGTTCTTGTCACTGGCTGACAGCTACTCCCAGGGGCAGGAGCTGTCCAGAATTTTTGCCTTGGCATGTGAGCGGGTGTTGATCGAATGTGGGATACAGCACGAGTGCAGGGACTGTGGGTATGGCACCGACAGCGTCTGCAGCACGCACGCAAACTCCTCCCGAATGCTTTTGAAAGCATTTATTATTATTTATTAACAATATTTTACTGTATTCTTCAATTCTAGGATGCCTCCTCCTAACACTTCTAAAATTGGAACGCCTCTTATAATCCACAGGACATCTTTCAATGGCTGTTGGCCAGCTGGAGGCTGTGAAAGAATTTTCCTTGCCTGTGTATGAATGACCTTGGGTGTCATCCTTGGTGGCATGACTGGCCAACTGCAACCTCTTGATGTTTCCAGGCAGAAAGGTATTTAAGAGTCATGGCCTTAAAAAAACTTTCAATTGATATCTACTGGGGAGAACAAGGAAGCACTAGGACCAAAACTTGCAGAATGTGTATCAGCAGCTTGGAAGAAAATTCTGGAGGTAACAAAAGACCAATCATCTTTTTAGATTGAACCATATGAAATTGCCACCCTTTGGTCAAAAACAGTCAAATGAGCATTTTTATTTGGTTCCACTTATAAGAACTGTTGCGTCTCTAACATTCTCGATGAGGACCGTGTGCAGAAACATGGGCATTGATGCGTTTGAATTAAAAAGTAATCCAGAAGAGTAGGATTCCGAATACAAAAAGTTTTAGGACTACCTTAGCCAATTTATTTTATTATATATTTTTTCCTTCTTTTCATATAAGATAAGAATACTTTTTTTTTTTTTCCTTTAGATACAAGCTTTCACTCTGTTGCCCAGGCTGCTGGAGTGCAGTGGTGCGATCATACACAGCTCACTGCAGCCTCCAACTCCTGGGCTCAAGCGATCCTCCCGGCTCAGCCTCCCAGGTAGCTAGGACTACAGGCATATGCAGCACGCCCACCTAATATTTATTTATGAGTGAGATGTGGTCTTGCTATGTTGCCCAGGCTGATCTCAAGCTCCTGGCCTCAAGTGATCCTCCCTCCTTGACCTCCCAAAGTGCTGGGATTATAGGTGAGAGCCACTGTGCCTGGCAGAGAATAATATTTTTTTAAAAATCCTTCCAAGTAAGTATAAAAGCACTTGCAGAGCCAGGTATGTTTTTTTTTCCCCAAGGATCACAGATGCAGAAGGGCGTTAATCATAATTCTTGGTTCATGTCACATTTTCCTTAATGGTTTGCGCTAGACCTGTCTCTTATTTTAGCTGATTTTCCCTTTTCTCTCTATTCTCCACTTCTGTTATCTCACCCGTATTTACAGATATGTATCTCTTGTTGATTGTAGACATTGCAAATATCTTCTCCCATTTTATCTTTTTTTAAAACTTTGTCTATAGTATCTTTTGTTGAACGGAAATTCCTAATTTTGATGTAATTAAGTTGAGTTTTTTGTTGTTGCCTGAGAGCTCATGTTTTTGAAGTTTTGTTTAAGGAGCCCTCTGCCGCTAGGTCACAAAGATTTTCTCCAACATCTTCTTCTGTTGACTTTATAGTTTTGCCTTCCTTTCCTAGGTTTGTAATCCACCTTGAGTCCACCTTTGTTTATGGTGTTAGGTGGGGATTGAGTTTCGTTTTCTGCATTAGTGAGTGTTTTCCTCAGGCATCTACTAAACATTGATGTGTGCTGCCACTTTTATCATACACTGAATTTCCACCTGTGTGGGTCTGTCTCTGAAGTCTCTTTCTGTTCCGTTTGTCAGTTTGTCTGTTCATGAATACATTACCGCACTGCTTTTATAAGCTTCTAAATATATCTCAATACAGACTAGGGTAAGTCCTCCTCTTTAATCTTTTATAAGGTCAATCAAGGCTGGGTGCGGCGGCTCACACCTGTAATCCCAGCACTTTTGGAAGGCCAAGGTGGGAGGATTGCTTGAGCCCAGGAGTTTGAGACCGGCCTGGGCAACATAGCGAGATCTCGTCTCTATGAAAAATGAAACAATTAGCCAGGTGTGGTGTTGTGTCCCTGTAGTCCTACCTACTTGGGAGGCTGAGGCAAGAGGACCCCTTGAGCCTGGGAATTTGAGGTTGCAGTGAGCCACAATTGTGCCACTGCACACCAGCCTGGGCAACAGAGTGAGACCCTGTCTCAAAAATAAATAAATAAATAAATAAAGTCAATTAGCTATTTTTGGTGGATACTTCTTCCATATAAATTTTTAGAATAAATTTATTGAATTCCTACAAAAGTCCAGTTGGAATTACATTAAATTTATAGATTAATTTGGGAAAGAATTGAGGCAATCCATCCAAGACCATGAAATATCTCCCCATTAATTCAGCTAATTTTGTACATCCTTTAACAGAGTTTAAAGTGTTTTCCACAGAAGATTTATGAATTCTTGGTTCAGTTACTTCTTAGATACTTTGTATTTTTTGTTACTATTGTGAATAGTACCCTATTTTTAAAAAGTTATGTTTTCTAGATGTATCATTGGTTTAGAGCAGAGAGAGGCATACTTTTTCTGTAAAGGGCCAGATAGTTAATATTTTAAGCTTTGCAGCCATGTAAGGTCTCTGTTACGTATTCTTCTTTGTGTGTGTGTGTGTGTGTGTGTGTGTGTGTTTTAACAACCGTTTAATAAATATAAAAACCAGTTTTAGCATAGGGGGCCTTACAAAAATAGGCCTTAGAGGGGATTTGGCCCACAGATTTTTGGTTTTTCAATAATTTCTGGTGTAGAAAAATGGTGTTGATTTATGCAAGTTGCTCTTTTATTCTATAACTTTGCTCGGCTCTCTTATTGGTTCCAATGGTTTGCCTGATTGTCCTGTTAGTCTTTCTACAGAGATGATCATATCATTTGTAGATAATGCAATTTTTATATCCTCTTTTTAATTCTTACCCCTCTTACTTTTTTTTTAAAGCCAAATTTAGCACTGGGGGGTTGGATACCAACTTTAGTGACATTAATGTTAAAAAGTTCTGATAACCCACTACCATCGGACCAGCCTTTTCTTTTTTCTTATAAGGTTGGCCAGGACATCTACTGTAATGTTCAACAGACACTGGACAGTGGGCATCCTTATCTTCTTCTTATCTTAAAGGGAACACGTCTAAAGTTTCTTTCTTAACTGTAATGTTGACTGAAGACTTCGGTATATTACCTTTACAAAGTTAAGAAAGTTTCCTTCTATTTTTAGTTTGCTATGGATTTTTAAAAAATCATAATTAAGAGGTGAATTTTATCTGAAACCTTTTCTGCATCATTTGAGCTAATGCAGTTTACCTCTTGTAGCCTACTACTGAAGTGAATGAATTTGATAATCAAATGAATTCATAGATTTTCATATATTGAACCATCTTTGCATTTTGATATAAATTTCGTTTGATTGGGATTCAATTAGCTATTGTTTTATTTAAGATTTTGACATCTACATTTGTAAGTGAAAGAAGCCTATAATTTTATTTTCTTATCATGTCTTGTCTGATATTGAAATCAAGATTACATGGGTCTCATAAAATGAACTGCACAGCTGTCACTCTTTTTCAAATTTTCTGATGCAACTTGTGTAAGAATTAACTGTGATTTCAAAGTTTGGTAGACTTCATCTGTAAATTATTTAAGGTAAAGACTTTTTTTGAGGGGAGGTTTTGTTGATGACCTTTTCAATTTCTTTCATGCTTATTGGCTTCTTTAAATTTTTGATTTTTTTTGCTAATTTTGTCCTTTTTTTTTTTTTAGGAATTTATCCATTTCATTTTGGTCATAAGATTTATTAGTGTATAGCTGTTACCATTTCTGTTATTATTTCTACTCTATTATATCTATAGTTATCCTTTTCAGTTCTATATTTCATTCATTTGAATATTTTCTTTTTTTCTTCATCAATCTTATAAGAGATTTGTTATATTATTAGTCTTAAAAGAAAATAGCCTTTAGTTTTGTTAAGTTTCTCTTATTTTTCTCCTTTATTTCATTGATTTCTGCTCTCATCTGTATTATAATTTCCTTCCCTATTGCATTTTTCTATTTGTCTTGTTATATTTTCCCCAATTTTTGGAGTTGAATTTTTATCTCACTTACTTATATCCTTTATTGCTTCCTGATAAATTTGTTTAACAATATAACTTTTCCTTTGACACTGTTGTAGCTGTGTCGTCCAAAATTTTGACATGTGGTACTTCATTATTATTTAATTCTAAATATTTATTAATTTTCTTTTAAATAAATTTTTTTAAAATGTTAGTTGCAAATCATCATATTGTTTTATAATATGCTTTTTAGTTTTAATGCCTATAGTATTTTTAAATAATTATTTTGTTTTTAATTTTTGATTTTATTACTTTATCATTGGGGATAGAATTTATTGAGACTACCTTTGTGGTCTAATAAATGGTCTTGTTTTATGAATGTTTCACATGCATATGAAAATAATGTATTTTTATGTTTGTTGAATGAAGAGTTCTATATATTTCTAATAGTTTAACTGTATTGGTCACATCTTCAATATCTCTTACTCTGTTTTTTCTTCATCTATTAGTTCCTAAGAGAGATCTGTTAACATTTTCGAGTATAATTGTTAATTTATCTACTTTTCCTTAGAGTTTGGTCAATTATTACTTTATTTGTCTTGAGATTGCTGTTAGGCGCATATATGTTTTTGATGATTATATCTTCTTTTCATTTTTCCTTTTTTTTCAGTATATACTGCTCTTTTTTCTCTTGTGATATTTTTTTCCTTAAATTGGTTTTCTCAGTATTAAGATAGCTACATCAGCTTTCTCCTGGTTCATATTTACTTAGTATATGTTTATCCATTCTTTATTTTTCAATGTTTCTGTATCTTTTTGTTTTAAATATCTCTCTTGCGGCCAACATAGTTTTTATCTTATTTTTCCAATTCAATCTTAGAGTCTCGGTCTTTTAATTGGTAAGTTAATTAGAAAAATTCTAGGATATTTTTTTCATAATTTGCTCATATATTCCCTTATTTTCATAAAAAAAAAAAAAAACTCTGCTTCTGGGACTCTTAATAGATATTGACATGTTTTCCGACCTTCAAATCTTTTAACTTTCAAAGACATTTTAATGTGTCTTTGTCCTTTCCTGTTGCCCACTGGAGAGTTCTTTTATTTAATTTTGCTATTTCTTTCTTCTGTTTTTTTTTAATCTATTGTGTTCTTTATTTTAGTTTTTATGTATTTCATATTTAACTTTTCATCTCATGATTTTTAATTCTTATTTTTTGGTCCTAAAATGTGTAACCCATTATTTCCCTATGTGTATGTATAGTATTTATTTATTTATTTAAGGCTGGTCAGGTGGAGCAGTGGCAGTGGAGGAGGAACAAAGGGATCTGTAACAGGTTGTGATCAATTAGTTGGAAGCACCACGGTACTCAGACCAACCTATAGTATTTATTTAAAATTCTTGGTCCAATGTTTGGTCTGTTTCAATTTTGCTTTAGACGTTATATGTTATTTAGCTTACTGTTTATGTACTAGAGGGAAGTTCTCAGATATCTAGTTGTCTGAGCTCCTATTCACCTGGGAATAACAGCTACTCTTTCTGGTAATGTGTTTGGGGGAAGGAACGAAGGCCAAGGCCTGGCCAAGTCCCTGTGAGTATTAGGGAGAGGGGAGAGTACGCCCCCGTGCAGAGTGATCTAGGCACCCTAGAATTACAGTTAATTATTCCTTTTTCAGGAATGATCTCTACCAGGCAATGCTGCTTCAGAAGTTCTTCTTTAAACTTTTGGAAATAAGCAGACTTGGAAGAAGCCAGTTTCCTTAGTAGGTGGTACCCCAGCCATGGGGGTTGGGGTGTGTGTGTTTGGTGTGGGGTTGTCAGTCCAGGCCTGTTTCTATCAGTACCTCACTCCAGCAGGACTTTTGTGCTGCCCCGATATTACCATTCCGACATGGCATAGGCTGGGGGCTGTTTCTCTGGAGACAAGTCGAATAGAAACTGTTATTTTATTTATTTATTTTTTTTGACATAGAGTCTCACTGTGTTGCCCATGCTAGAGTGCAGAGGCATCATCATAGCTCACTGCAGCCTCAAACTCTTGGGCTCAAGGAATCTTTCGGTCTCAGCTGGGACTATAGGTGCAGGCCACTGTGCCCATGCCCAGCTAATTTTTCCTTTGTAGAGATGGGATGTCACTATTACCCAGGCTGGCCTCAAGCAATCCTCCCACCTTGGCCTCTTAAAGTGCTGGTGTTATAGGTGTGAGCCACCATGCCTGGCCAAATTTTTATTTTAATTTGGATTTCTTGATAATGAATGAGGTTGAGATGTATATACAGATGTTGTATATGTGTATGAATATAGATAGCTATATACAATATAAATAAAATTTGTCACTAATATTTCCTTTATGAATTGCTAATTCATAACCTTTGCCTATTTAATTATTCATTTATTTGTATTTTCATTATTGATTTATAAGATCTCTTTGTATATGAGAAATATTGTTTCTTATACATCCTGCATATTCTCTCAATGATTTGTCTTTTGCAACTTTATATTTATGATTATTTCTTTGCTAAACAACATTCTTAATTTTTATATAGCTAAATATGTCTTTTTTTTTTTTTTTTTTAAGAGATAGAGTCTCTGTTGTCCAGGTGTGGTAGCATGTGTCTGTAGTCCCAGCTACTCAGGAGGCTGAGGCAGGATGACCCCTTGAGCCTAGGAGTTCAAGATTGCACGATCACAGCTCACTGTAGCCTCGAACTCCTGGGGTCAAGTGATCCTCTGGCCTCAGTCTCCCAAAGTGCTGGGATTAGAGGTGTGAGTACTGCATCTGATCTAAATATGTCTTTTAGTTTTCACTTATGGCCTCTGGATTTTATGCCTCTACTTAATTTTAGTGGTACAAATAGCAAAGCCTCTGACATACAGACAAATAAGGATTTTAAACAAATTCATTATTGGATTTTTAAATTCAAAAAGTTCACAGTTGCTTATTTCAACAAATTAAGCAATTTAGAGGCCTATAAATATTCTTCCCTTCTCATCAATCTCTGAAATAATAGATGTTAACATTTTTCTCAAAAATATGTATACTTACAGATGCTTCTGTCTCTCATATCATCTCTGCAAGTTGTTTTTAAAAAGAAAATAGAGGCAGGGCATGTTGGCTCATACTTGTAATCCCAGCATTTTGGGAGGCCAAGGCAGGAGGATGGCTTGAGGCCAGGAGTTCAAGACCAGCCTGGGCAACATAGCAAGACCCTCCTCTGCAAAAATGAGAAAAAATTTATTGGGCGTGGTAGCATGTTCTTGTAGTCCCAGCTACTCAGGAGGCTGAGGCAGGAGGATCCCGTGAGCCTAGAAGTTCAAAGTTGCAGTGAGCTACGATTGTGCTAATATACTCCAGCCTGGGCGACAGCAAGATCCTGTCTCAATAAATAAATAAATAAGTAGAAAATAGAGTATTCGTAGCTATCCATTTAGACCAATATTTATAAATTAATTCACTCTTTTTTCTAAGTAAATAATATTCTGTGATATGGATATTCCATAATTTATTTATCCATTCTCTTACTGATAGATATGCTAGTTTTTTCCCAGTTCTTGTGACTATAAGTAATACTGCGACAGATATCCTTAGATCAGTGCAAATGGGTAGAGTCCAGAAACAGTTCAAAGAATGTATAGCATTTTGATATGCCATAAAAATAATATTTCAATTCAGTGGGAAAAAGGTGATTTGTTTAATAAATAATGCTGGCATATCTAATAATTTCTACATGGGACAAAAATTATACTTCTTTCTTATACCATGGATAGATATAAGCTCCAGATATAATAAGACTTAAATGTAAACAAGTTAAAATATCAGGAGAAGATTTTGTTCTAATGATCATCACTTTCAAATTACATCTCTAAAATATGGAATTTAATAAACCGAATAAAATAACTTTTATTGGGGATTATTATGAGAAAAAGAGTGACATAGCTCGTACTGCTCTGAGTTCTAGAAAGTTTGTGTGTGTGGGTGTATGTGTGTTGAAGTTTCTTTATGGAGGATTTTGGAAATTTCATTGAGTAAGTGACAGAGGTGGTATGATGGGTAACTAGAGTTCTTTGTTTGGCTTTTAGATAGCAAAGAGTTTAGTTGTGACTGACATAGAAATATACAATCGTGGATATTTCTTTTAAAAAGGTGACTTTGTTAACAGATGTCGGAATTTTCTTTTCTTTGTTCTGGATGATGAGTTGTAAATGGATCAACAAAAGTATCGATTTGCCCCACTGGCACAATAAACGAACATTTACTCTTTTAAATCTTTAGAAAGACATTTATTGCCCTAATCACTAAAATCAGTGGTTATAAATTAGGATGTTTCCTCCTAAGTTAGGTTTATAACCAGATTCTTGTTTAACCAGGAACCTTAAAGATGATCTACTTTTAGTCCAATCTCATCTTTAAATTGAGGACACTGGGGCCAGAGGGATTAACTTCTCAGAGTTAATGAAGAGCAAAGCCTGGACTAGAACTTCCCTGCTGTGTTAAGTATTCTTGATGGGGAACCAGGGCTGCCAACAAAAGGTGGCAGAAAAAGACTAGTGCCAAAGGCACTGTCTTAAAGGCTCTTAAATTGGGAATATAATATGTCTCTCTGAAGATTGCCTACCATTATAGCGTACTGCATTTTATGGGCAATAGCCACTTCTGGACACTTTCTGTTGCTTTCTTGGAGAGGGCACCGAAAGCAGATGTCCGTAAGGCAACGTCCTGGCTGTATATACCCTGAGTCCCATGGTTGCATGCATTTAAACAATTTCTGAGTGAGCAGATAGGGGCAGGAAGAAGCGACTTCTAGGCCCTGATTGTGCAGCATAAAAAGATGGGATTGCTTGTTTCGCACATTCATGTTGAATCCATCCTAAATGTATCATTATATTATCGACTTAATTTCAGTAATATAATTATCTTAGTAGAATGTACTTGGGCTTCTTTTTTTTTTAATTCTTTTTATACATTTTTTAAAATTAAAAAAATTTTTTTTTACTTGGGCTTCTGATGCAAGGCAAATTGTGATTTTGTTCACACGCAAGTTGAAAAGGCATAAAATGGAGGTGTGCGCGGACATGTTCAGAAAAGAGACTTGGGTGTGCTATCTAGTAGCGGGTAATCAGGAAGGAGTGGGCTTGCTTGGGGGCTGGGAGGAAGCGTTTTATGGTGCACACCGGGTTCCCCACACATTGCTCTGTTCTTTCTAGTAACGATGTGTACTGGTCAGAGGTTTTTAAGTTCACATGATGGTTGGGACAAAATGATATCCTATTGACTCATTAATATCTCTTTTATCAGTCACTTGCTTTCTTTTCCTGCCACTACGCCTGGGTTGTAGCCATTCATCATCTCTTGCTTGGAAATTGTCATCGTCTCCTCATTAGTCTCACTGCCAGGGTCACTCCTCTTCCTGGTCATTTTCTATGCTATTTCCAGTATGACCTTTCAAAAAATGCAGATTTTATTCCATTACTTCCCTGTTTGAAACTCTTCAGGGCCTCCCAGCTGTCTGCAGGATAAAGTTCAAAATTCTTAGCTTGGGAGTTAACATCTCACCTCTGCCTTCTTCTCTACCTATTTATCCCATCGCACTTCTCCTGTTGCTCCTATATTTCATTCAGTCATTCCTTGAATGCCCACTATGTGCCAGGGAATGTGCTGTGTGCTAGAATATAATGGGAGCAAGACAGTGCCTCCAAAGGAGGAGAACCACTTGCCATGGCCATTTGCATTGACTGACTCTTCTGGTCTCTGTCATAAATTTAGTAGAGCAATCTCAAACCACACATGCTTATATGAGGCTATTATTCACCCCATATCATAACTTAGTGTAGTTTGAAGTAAAAAGATCCTTGTTTAACACAGCTAAGAGAATAAAAAGACAAGCCATGAATTGGGAAAAATATTTGCAAATCATGTGTGATAAAAAACTGTTATCCAGAATATGTAAGAGTCTCAAAACTCAATGATAAGAAGACAAACAAAGGAATTAAAAAATGGGCAAAAGATTTGAATAGACACTTCACCAAAGAAGACATGTGACTGACAAATGGACAAATGAAAAGATGTTCATCATCATTAGTCATTAGGGAAATGCCAATTAAAGCCACAGGGAGATATGGCTACAAACTTAGAATGGCTAAAATTAGAAAACAAAACAAAACAAAAAATCCTAACAGTACCAGTTGCTGGTGAGGATGAAAGGCAACTGAACATTGCTTTTCTACATGGCTGAGGGGAATGCAAAACAGTGCAGCCACTTTGGAAAACAATTCTAAGGTTTCTCAAAGTGAAACTTTTATTTACCATATCACTATACAATCACAACTCTAGATATTTACCCAAGTGAAGTAAAAACTTGTGTTCACACAAAAACATTTATGCAAATGTTTAAACAGCTTGATTCATGACTGCCCTGTCTTAGTCCATTTGTGTTGCTATAAAGGAGTACCTGAGGCTGAGTAATTTATAAAGAAAAGAGGTTTATTTGGCTCATGCTTCTGTAGGTTGTACCAGAAGCATGGCACGGCTGGGCGTGATGGTTCCCGCCTGTAATCCTAGCGCTTTGGGAGGCCGAGGCGGGAGGATCGCTCGAGGTTAGGAGTTCGAGATCAGCCTGAGCAAGAGCAAGACCCCATCCCCACTAAAAATAGAAAGAAATTAGCTGGACAACTAAAAATACATAGAAAAAATTAGCGGGGCCTGGTGGCGCATGCCTGTAGTTCCAGCTGCTTGGGAGGCTGAGGCAGGAGGATTGCTTGAGCCCAGGAGTTTGAAGTTGCTGTGAGCTAGGCTGATGCCACAGCACTCTAGCCTGGGCAACAGAGTGAGACTCTGTCTCCAAAAAAATAAATAAATAAATAAATAAATAAATAAATAAATAAAGCATGGCGCCCGCATCTGCATCTGGTGAGGGCCCAGGAAGCTTTTACTCATGGGGCAAGGCAAAGGGGCAGCAGGTGTGTCACATGGTGAGAGGAGGAGGAAGAGAGAGAGGAGGGGGTGCCAGGCTTTTTTATTAATAAATAATCAGCTCTCATGGGAACTCACTCATTACTGCCACGATGGCACCAAGCCATTCATTAGGAATCCGCCCCCATGACCCAAATATGTCCAATCAGGCCCCACCTCCAACACTGGGCATCAGATTTCAACATGAGGCTTGAAGGATCAAATACTCAAACTACAGCATACCCCAAACCAGAAACAGCCCCAATGTTCTTCAACCGGTTAATGGTTATACAAACTGTGGTACATCCATGACATGAAATGCTACTCAGCAATAAAAAGAAGTGAACTCCTGATCCCCAGAATAACATGGATGAATCTCAAGTGTGTTATGCTAAGTGAAAAACGCCAGGCTCTAAAAGCCATGTACCGTGTGATTTCATTTTTATGACTTTCTGAAAGAGGTAAAACTATAGGAACAGAAAACAGATCAGTGGTTGCCGGGGGCTGGGTGGGAACAGAGGAGTGGTTGATTACAAAGCCTGGGAAATAGTTGGGGTTGATGGAGCTGTTCTATATTTCAGTTGTGGGAGTGGTTACATGACTATGTCCATTTGTCAAAAGGTACAGACCTGTGCGCTGGAAAGGGCAAATTTTAGTGTATGTAAATTATGTCTCAATGCAAAATAAATCCTTGTTTAGGTATAAGAACCAATGAGATGTACCTGTGGAATTTCACCTTCTTGTAGCGCCTCTGCCTGTCATTCTACACAGAGCTGTGCCGTAGAGTTGGGGACATCTTGGGCCGTGGGTGTGCTGCGGCTTCTAATCCTCTCCTTCCCTGGGGAGCAGCACATTTTGCCAGCTGAGAGAGTCACATGGAGCTACATATTCCTATCCAACTTTTATCCACTGACCCTTGCCTCCTTCAAGTTCAGGAGCCTCTGGAGTCATCCGATGGTTCATTTATTAAATATAAATTGTAAATTCATTGGACATTTAAAAAAATTCTGCGAAGTTAGTAACTCAGACGCATTCTAGGGATTACACTGGCTTTCACATACAAATAGATCCTCCAGGGGCAATGAGTTAGCTTCTCCAGGCCCTTAGCTTAGAACATCCTTCATTGCGCTCACCAGGCTGCCTTTCTCTACCCTGCTATTTCTGGTCTCTGCAGCAGATTCCAGGGAAGAGCGCTCACTGATAGGAAAATGACGTATGTACTTTTCTGTCGCACTGTCGGGCTGTGGCTCTGATTTTTGCTTCAGGAAACGTGACCATCCTAAATACAGCCTCCAGAGGCTGTTGGGCCTAGTGATGGGTCTAAGGATATCTTGATTCCAGAGCAGGCAGCTGATGTGCTTCTTCCTTGATTTCCTGTTTTCTGACAACAGGTTTGAACATTCTGGGTGTCAGGAACCCAGTAAGAAATGAATGAAAATATAATTACAATTTAGTGAACTATATTGGTAAAACATTAGCATTTCCCCAATTTCCCAGGCTCTTTCTCGATTATGATGAAAAGAGAAGGGGACTAGTTCTTGAATTCTAAATTATGATTATGTTTGGTTTTAATTTCCTTGCTTTAATCAGGTTCATCCATTTTCTCTGAGCTGAATTTTAGAAGTTCCCAGGATGCATCAGGATTCGGTTCTATTGGAACAAAATATTTCCAATCTTAATTCTTTCTACATTAAAATAGGCCCAAGATTTCTCTGTGCAAGTAAGCAAGAGTGCCCACTGTCCCAAGCAGCAGAGAGGTCCCCTTCCCGACCCTCTGCTTTAATGACGTGGCAGAGGGGGGAGGGGCGGGGCAGAGGCCAAGATGCAGCATTTCCTGGAGCCCCAAGACCTCGTCAGGGCCTCCTCTGACGAGCACTTTCTCTTCCTGCAGTGAAGGCCAGCATTCTTGCACAATTCCGCACCGCCCCTGCTGTACATGGTAATTTATTTTTCCTGAATCCATCTTGTCAAAAAAATCCCAAGGCCAGTACCCTCACTATTTCCAAGCCAACCTTTCACCCCAGTGTTTCCCAGTGATGTTCTTAAGGAAGAGAGAAATTTGGTTGGTTTCTTATCAGCTGATTAAACTGACCAGGACAGGTCACAGGTAATTCTGCAACTGCTGCCTTCATGGGCCATAATGTGATCCAAAGTTTTTTCAACTAAGCCAGTGAGATGGCAGCTCCGAAGGAACCCACCAAGTGCCCCCCTAAACACTCTCCTTGGTCCTCTATTGTCCCAGCGTCTCAAGGCTAGCTTCATCCCATCTTTGCCAAGAAAGTTTCTCCAAGCACTAACTTTCCATGGTTCTTGGCATATTTCCCCTGTAAGGTTTAAGCTCCTAGTTCTATTTCTTTGGTGAACTCCCATGGTGCCCAATATAATACCTCACATGTACATTTGCTCACAATGTTTGGGACTGTTCTGCAGTCCGCCTGGGGCTTGAAGCCTGTTTCATCTTTTTTAGAGCATAGATCTAATTGCGGGCAGGTAGGCATCTTTCAGCCTTAGGGGCTCTAACCTCTCTGTGAGGCTTGGCTAGGTGTTTCTAGATGTTCACTCACTGCCACTCATGGTGTATTTTCTTTGCCTACCTGTATCTGTCTCTGCCTCCCCTGGTTTTGTACCATTTAGTGGTATTGACAGTGATAATGATTATGGCCACAGGAGAATTGAGAAGCAGCATAGTGTGCGTTCTGCGGAAAGACTATTGTGGTCCACATTCTATTGCTGCTGCTTATTAGTTGTGTGACCTTGGGCAAGTTGCCTGACCTCTCTGTGCCTCTGTTTCTCATCTGTAAAACAGGGATAATAGTCTCTGTTTCATAAGGTTATCATGAATTAGAAGTGAGTCAATATATGTAAAGTTCTTAAAACTTAATATGTCATCTATTATTATTATTGGTGGTATAGCACCATTTTTTGCATGCTTACTAAATGTCAGGCAATAGTAAGAGTACCTCACATAGTTATTTTGAGATGAGTTATACTTATACTCACTTGTATGTAAGGACACTAAAGCTTAGGAACTCACTTAGATCATTCCACTAGTAAGTGGTAGAAGCAGGATTCAAACCCAGGGCCCTCTGTGTCTGAAGCCTTGCTCCTAACCAGTTTGATAATACAACTTCTCATATTAATGTGGCTAATCACAAATATGGTACATATAGTATATAACTACAGTTCTTACAGCTAACTTTCTTTTAAATCTGGATTTGGAGAGAAATGCAGACACCCTGTTTTTTTCTCTTCTTCCATGACCTCTTTTCTCCCATTGTGATTGGCAAAAATACCTTGCCAACATCTTGGGCGAATGAAAACTGAGGCAACCATCTCAATCACAGCTTTTGAGGTCTTTGGGATGGCTGGATTCCTCAGGGAGTCGGGCATTTGTGAAGGCTGAGCTACCCGGGGTTGGAGGAAACTTTGGATGGCAGAAGAGGTTTGGTAGTTATACTTTTGTCTTTATTTCCGAATTGCTTGTATGACCAGTTGAACAAGTTGTCTAGATTTCGAGGTTGCAGCCATGTCTGATGCCCATGTCTATACTCTAATTAGCTTGTGGTATCTGGCATAGGTTAGACAGACCTAGGATTAAATGCTTCTTTCTGCGCTTATTGGGCAAGCCTAGAAAGTTGTTTAACATCTTCGAAGTTCTCTGAAAAGAAAGAAGAACAGTCGATTTATCAGGTTTGGAAGGAATTAAAAAATACATGTGAAAGCTTGGAGTAGGCACTCAAGAGGTGTTTGCTTCTCTGGTTCCAGTCTGTAGCCAGAAATGTCAGCAAGACTTTTACGATAAATAGCAGAAGGATTTTTTTATGTTTTGAGACTCAGCCATTATCACTGAGTAGGAAACATTCAGTGTGTGTCCTCCAGACCCACATCATGGTAATCGAGTGCTGGCCAAACACTACGCTAGATGAATTAAATACTTATTGACCTTTGTAGCTACCACATAAGATGGGGATCTCCCCCATTTTGCATATGAAGAAACCGAGGTTCAGAGAAATAAAATTTGCCCAAGCTCACATAGCAAGTTAGTAGTAGAGTCGAGATTGATCCATTTGACTAAAGCAGTGCCATCCTTCTGCGAAAGAGATAGAGCAAGTGTCATTCGTCAAATGTTTGTTAATCATTTGATATGTGTTTGGCAGTTTTAGGTGTTATGTGTATAATGGGAACTTATACTCTAGTTGAAAAAACAATCACCGGAATATTGCAAACTTAATAGCCTAAACTCTCCCCCGATCTCATCACTTGAAAATTATGTATAAAATATAACAGAAATATTTTCAATTGTATAACTGAGCTCATAAAAATGTAAAGGAAATACCAAAGTCCCAAAGAAGAAGAGGACACTGAAGAACAAAGTGATAAACTTTTGAGCTGATGTTGGGGCTGTTTTGGGGACGGGGGAGGGGGGGCGGGGGTTGGTGGTCTCCTTAACCCGGAAGTGTGGCTTGTAATGCCCAAGGAATGGAGGGTTCTGAGACCTGCGTAACTCTGGTACACTCTCAGTGAAAGGATGGAATTGAGGAGGGGAGATTAATGCCTTAGCAAAGTAGTACAACAAGGGAACTTGACCTAGGATCTGGGTGGAATAAGAGGTGTTTTATGAAAATCCATAACAATGAGTCCCTCACATGGGTTTGGGGTTTAAACCGATGCCACCCATGTGGTCCAGGAGCCCCCAAAGTCAACTCGTTAATGCAAAAATAATGTGTTGATGACATTACCCCTGGAGTACCTGGTAGAAGCAAATGCAAAACTGAGCTGGAGGGATGTACTGTCAATCCAGGCTGCGCAGGGGTCATACAGATAAAGCCCCATAGACTATGAGCTCACAGTGCCAAGTCGCAACGCATACACACACACAATGTCCCATGAGCCATCAACAACACACATGGTGGTTGTGGAAGATGTCACGGGGACTCTGTGGTTTGAACTTTAAAGGCTGAGGTGGTCTGGGGTTGGCTGCAAGTGGACGAGCAGCATTCTTGGTGTGAACAATGACAGGGAGGTGGGTCTTTACAAGTCACGCTTAAGGATGGCCAGCGGTTGAGATGAGCAGGAGGTGACAGTTTTGTCCAGGGGTCAGTGAGGGGTAAAACTGAAATGTTAAATTGAGGCCCAGTTGTGAAGGACTTTGAATGTCTTACCAAAGCTTGGAGTGGTGACATGATGAAAGTTTGGAAAGTCTTTCCAGAATGTCTGGGAATGCTTAGAAAATGCAAGGAAGGCGTTAGAAAGGAAGACCAGGATCACTACCTGGTGGGACGTGTGGCACGCAGGGAAAACGGACAGGTGAGGGAATAGCCCAGCTTGGAGCTGGAGCTGGAGGAAAGCATGTAGATCCCCTTTAATCCAGAAGTTTCCAACTGTGTCCTGCAGAACTGGAGCCCCCTCTGAGATGCCCCAGGGTGGGCGTGGGGCAATGTGAGAGAACAGTTTGCTTATTATATTTCACACAATTTGGCTTCAAATAAGCTTTCATTAGAAAAATGAATTTTGCAGCTTTGAAAAAAATAGAAAAGCTTTTTGAAAGACAGACTTTATATTTTAGAGCAGTTTTAGGTTCACAGCTAGATTGAGAGGAGGGCACAGAGTTCCCGAGCACCTCCAAATCCGCACACGCACAGCCTCCCCAAGACCAGTGTCCCCCACCAGAGCAGACATGTGATACGACTGACAAACATACATTGAAGAGTAGAGATTAAAAAAAAATTATTTCATTTTATTTTTTAAAGCAAAGGAGTAAGCTAAGGCCTTAGGCTAAAACATCCCAGGTGAGAAGGTATTGGATGGAGTATTATAGTTCTCCCTGCAGAGAATCATGTACAAGGTGCTTAATACATAATCTTCTTTTGATAACCAGGGGTCCACCCTCCAGAGAACTCTGTCCAGCATATTGTCAGCTTTGTGAGGTCATCTCCACCCTCTCAGACCAGCCATAACCATGCCCATGTCTAACGGAAACCCCCAGGTGTGGTGTGACCTGTCCAACCACCCGAGGACAGATTGGCATCAAAACTAGGACTCTGTTTGTTCTACAAATATCAAATGAGTGCAGAGTTTTGTTAGAAATGGCATGTTTACAGGTGAGAACAGGTCCCTTTGTCTGAGTGAACCATCTTTTCTCCCCTCTGCTAGGGCTATAATTTCTGTTCTGTAGCCAGGAGACAGCCAAGGAGCTTGAACCGGAACAGAATAAAAGCCAGGAGGATTTGCATGTGTTTCATGTTGGGTGTACTCAGATCCAACTTTGCTGTGGCCTTGGCAGAGGAGGTAAAATGAGCAGCAGGGACGTGGGGGAACTGGGGCCTCTGAGCCGGGTGGAAACTGCTAGAAGATGCAAATTGATAAATAAACACTAAAACAACGAGGCTCTGCTAATCCTCTGACAAAGGACAAATTGCTGATCTCACCTCACCGCCAGGAAGGCTGCCTCTGTTGAACAAAGGCAGCATTTATGGCTTATGTTTTATTTGTAAACTGGCAGCGCTGGTCAGTTAAATGGATTTACTCTCACCTGCCTCCGACTGGGGAGGACGGTGCCAGCTAATCCTTTCTTTCTCTAAACGTCTCAGGGAAACAGTCACCTGATCTGACCAGGAAAGGCCTTGGAGGATGTGCCAAATTTTAGCCACTTTACAGTAACTGCCAAGGTGCTCGTGGACAATAGGGCCAGTGTATGGAGAGGAAGGGCTGGGAGCCGCGAGCCTTTCCAGCTCAGGATTTGTGACAGGCCTCGGGTTTCCCTGCCTGTCCCCAGGTCCCTCTTCCAGGGCTGGAGGCCTTCTCTGGGGAAAGGTGGCTGTCAGCAGTCCTTGGCACCAGTAGTTCTCTGACAAGGTATCCGTCACCTGGTCCTTGCTATGGGACCCAGCTTGCCTCCCCATGGGCCCTCTGTCCCGCCCCCCCACTTCCTCCTGGAGGGCTGTCACCCCAGCTCAAGGTGTCAGCTCATTCATTATTCCAGCCGACCTGCAGAGGAGAGTCTGGCGCTGAGATGACATCCACGTGGATAGTGTTGGTGCAAAGCTAACCGCCTGGGGGGATCTCAGATAAGTCCCGGTCTCCAGGGGCCTCTGGCCTCCCTCCTCACCTACTGGGCTCTGCCTCCTGTCAGCCCCTTTCCTCCACGCAAACAGCGAGGTGTTCGGGCCAGGCTGAAGTGCAGCTCCCCAAGGGAGGGAAGGGCTGCTTCTGGAGTCACTGGCTGTCTTTAGACACACCCTGCTGTGATGTCACACACAGGAGTTTGGCTCATGTGTGCACAGCCTGGGTCTCTTTAAGGAATTAGCATTGTGACATGTCTTCACACTCCCAGGACTGAGGAACAGGGAAATCATTTCGTGGAAATCGTTTCCAGAGATTGAACAAGCGGTGGTTCCAAACGCGGACTCAGAATTAGCGGAGAATGAGTGGGGCTTCGCCCAGGCAGGGCCTTGGAGAGGGGGCCTGGGAGGAGGGCACCTGCCGCTGCACCCCTTCCGTGTGAGCTCAGGACACAGACGCTTGGTTCCCCGACCATGCGGCTGATGCGGCAACACTTGCGAAGACTTTTCTGTCTGCGCAGACTCGGTGCCTCCTGCACAGCCCGGCCGGGCAGTCCCGGGGAGGGTGGGGCGAGTGCCAGGCTGAGCTGATGGAAGGACTTCTTGGTTTGGGTCTGAGGCGCAGCTCACGGAGCCTGCTCCCCCCTGTGAGGGGCAGTCCCCTTGCTCCTGCTGGCTTTGTGGAGCGTCTGCACCTACTCTGAAGTATCCCCTCTAATGTCTTTCTTGACAATGACAGTAACACCCATTCTGTGTCCGAGACACCCTGAAACTGCTCTCATCCAGGTCCTCCTTGATGTCTGTGTGGCCACAACCACTTTCCAGTCTCTCTTAGTGGCAGTATTTGGCAGGCTGGCCTCCAGCCCTTTGACCTCTCTCCCCCTCCCAGGCGGAGCTGCCTCGGAGAGCAGTTTCCTGAAGCCTTTTCATCCACCCTGGCCCCAGATAAGTTCCCTCTTGTCCACTCTCGTTGCACCCTGTTCTTTCCCTCCATAGATCTTCAATTTGTAACAAGCTTATACTTACATAGGTTTACTGTCTGACTCCCCCTTCCAGACTAAGCTCCTTGATGAGACCGTGTCTGTGTTGTTTAGATGTTATACCAGTGCCTAGCACAGGGCTTGGCACACAGTAGGTACTTTGTGAATGAGCGAACAGATAGATGGATGCATGCTTACAATGTACTGAGTATGATGCTAAGGAGTTCTGTATATTATCTTATTTAATCCTCATGTAGATCTTATGAAGCAAGTGTTACGGTCATTTTGCAGATGAGGAAGCCAAGGCTTCGAGAAGTTAAGTGAATTGCTTAGGGTGGCAGCTGATGTCAGTGCTGAGATTAGAACCCAAATCTATCTGATTCCAGCTCTAGACTCTTTCATCTCTTACTACCACATGCTGGGGCAGGTGGGCTTGCCTTCCTCCGACATTGTTTCTATCATATCTGTTTCTTACCAAGAACCTTGGTGGTTCCTGATTACCCATTGTATCTGTACCCTACTCTGCCTAGCCCTCGGGGCTAGAAACTGATGTCTATTTACTCTTTAACACAGACTTTAAACTTCAGATAAGCAGATCAAGGACAGTTTCTATTTTCTTCTTGTTTGCTTAGGCAGCTAAACTCGCAGGTTCTGGATCAGTCAACGTTCAAATTCTGGCTTCATCATACCCGTGATCCTCCCTCTTTTGTCTTAATTTGAATTTGAGAGGCTCTGTAAAACTGTAACATTTACTTCATCCTGGGCAAAAAATGTAGCTTAAGAATGTAATGCAAATTGTAGTTCAAATGCAGGTAGATAACTGGCATTTCTTAAAGCCCCCTCTCTTAATTCTCTTTTCCAGAGGCCGATTTTACTCTTTTCAAATGTTATATAATTATAGTTAGGTAGGATCACCAGGGAAATGCCAATCAAAACCAAAACAGACACCACTTTGCATCCATTAGATGACTATTATATATTTAAAAAACAAACAGAAAAAAACAAGTGTTGGTGAGGATGTGAAAAATTGGAACACTTGGGCATTGCTGATGGGAATGTGAAATGGTGCAGCCACTGTGGAAAACAGTATTTTTTGATTCCTCAAAAAATTAAACATAGAATTACCCACATGATCCAGCAATATGAGTATATACCCAAAATAATTGAAAGCAGGGACCCAAAGAGATATTTATATCTCCATGTCCATAAGAAGCACTAATCACAATAGCCAAAAGATAAGAACAAGCCGGGCGCGGTGGCTCACGCCTGTGATCCTAGCACGCTGGGAGGCCGAGGCGGGAGGATCGCTTGAGCTCAGGAGTTAAAGACCAGCCTGAGCAAGAGTGAGACCCCGTCTCTAAAAATAATAATAATAAAAAAAATTTAAAATTTAAAAGATAAGAACAATGCAAGTGTCCCTCGACAGATGAATGGATATCACAAAATGTAATATATACATGCAATGGAATATTACTTAGCCTTAAAAAGGAATGAAATTCTGATAGATGCTATACACGGATGAACCTCGAAAAGATTATGCTAAGTGAAATAGCCAGTCACAAAAGGACGAATATTGTATGGTTCCACTATTATCAAGCAAATGGGCTCACCGCCCAATGTGCACGGAAGCCAATAGTACGGCACTGGCTTTTGAGAAAATAGTCTTTACTGTAGTACTGGTTAGCTGGGAGACAGGAGGCAGGCTCAGATCTGCCTTTTTGATTTAGGTTCTGGGGCAAGTTTATGGGATCAGAGGGCAAGGGAAAGGATTTAGGAAGGCTTGGCAGGGTCTGATTGGACGGCTTTAAATTTGACCATTTACAGTAAGGTATGTGGAGCTGGATTTCAGCCCTGGTTCTTCTGGGCCAACAGTCCCCTTGCTTCTGAAAGAGTTCCCGTTTTCCGGTTTTGGTCACATCCTGGTCTTCTTGGTTCCCAGGGGAAGAATCGCTGGTTCCGGATGTTGTTAGAGGTCAAAGCTTTTTCTGTTGCACGTGCCTGGGCTACATGACCTGAAGTCTTTGGCTCTGCTTTACCTACAAAGTAACTCGACATTTTGTATCAACAGAGTAGACTCAGTCTGGGCGGGTCCCATGGTTATATCACTTATAGGAGATACCTAGAGTAGGCAAGTTCATAGAGACGGAAAGTAAAATAGAGGTTACCAGGGGCTGAGGGGAGGGGACACAGGCAGTTACTGTTGGATGGGTAGAGAGTTTCAGTTAGAGATGATAAAAAAGTTCTAGAGACGGATGGTGGTGAAGGTCACACAATGTGAATGTATTTAATGCTACTGAATCATACACTTAAAAGTGGCTAAAATGGCAAATTTTATGTAATGTATATTTTACCACAATAAAAAAGAATCAATATAAGAAATTACTACATGCCAGGCACTATTCTAAGTACTTTATTTATATTAACTCATTTAATTTTTAAAACGTTCTAGGCTAATAATAATTAGCCATAATAATTAGCATATTATTCCTGTGCATAAAATTAAATAGCTGGGTAATCTTAGGATAAATACTATTTGGATATAATAATCTATAATGTAATATACTGCTTTAATTTGATTTTCTAGGACTTTATTCAGAATTTTCTCATCTCCAGCAGAGTGAGCTTTCTAATATGTAAATGTGAGCAAATCATTTCAGGGTTCACATTTATGTTGTTTCCTGGATTTCATCTATACCGCATAAAATGGAACCTACTCTTTTAACTGTATTTAACTCTTCTTTTACCACCTGTACTCTACGCTTAAACCATAGTAATTTGCCCCTGGCTCTCTGAATATGTTATCTTCTTTCATACTAACATGATTTAGAAAAGGCTGTTTTCTTTGCCTGAAAAGCATCCTCTGTCCCCAAGACTTGCAGGGGTCTTGCTCATCCTTCCAGCCTCACCCAGAGCCCCCCACCTCTGTGTAGCCTTCCTTCTCCTCCCCAGCAGGGCTCATCGCCCCCTCTCTGTGCTCTTTCAACATCCCGTGGGCAGTACTTATCTGTCCTCAAATTATTTGCTGCCAGGTCTTTCTTATCCACCAGTCCTATAGCTTCCAAACTGGGGCTTGAGTGTTCCTGGGGTTATGCAAGAGGATTCACTGGCAGGGTGTGGGTGGGGGTGGATTTTATAAATTCTATTTATGTTGTGTATCTCTTCTTTTTCAATATATTTTATTTATGTATGTATGGTGTGTATAAGTATTCTTGTATAAATATAAACACATCTTATATGGATGTGTATATATAATAAATCGCTATTATTTATGATAGAATATATGATTAATAACTAAATAAATTTACATATAAGGAGGCATATGCTCAATTTTTTACTTATGAGGCAAATGATAAAATACAGTTGGAGACCATTGCATTGGACAATGAGATTCTTGAAGTTGGGGTCCTGATTTACCCTTAATTTATATCCTTCATCGCTGTTACTGTAGCTGAGACAAGATAGATTCTCAACACATATTTGAAAGGTGGAATGAAACGGTCTGGAAAAAGTAGGCACTTGATACACTTCGTTTTTGTGCTAGAATTTCTTTAATATAAGGGTAATAAATAGTAAATTATATAGTGATCCAACTCAAGCGATGGTTTCTAAGGTTGATTCTTTTTTTTTTACAAGAATAAGAATCTCCAAAGGGAGAGGAAATGAACCATTGTGAATACGGGATTCTCCATATGGCGGGGTGTCCATTTTAGCAACGGGGGCAGGTTCCACAGCAGGCAGCGGTGCTCCCATGTCAGAGTGTGTGCCCAAGGTCTGTGGGTTTGTGCCACACCCCTGGTTCCTCTATGTCCTCCCCACCCTGACCTCACTGTTCACTTCCCCACTTTCCCATCCCTGCTTCCACCTGGATGGTTGCCCTGGCTAAATAGTAGGGTTGCCAGATAAGATACAGGATGCCCAGCGAAATATGAATTTCAGGTAAACAGTGAATAATATTTTAGTATAAGTATGTCCCAAATATTACATGGAATATACTTGTACTAAAAAGTTATTGCTTGTTATCTGAATTCGAATTTTATTTGATTTTCTGTATTTTTATTTGCTAAATCTGGCAACCGTACTCAATAGCCTCAGGGGTGCTCTCCAAGATAGTTAATAATAGCTATCATTTGTTGAGTCTTCCTCTCTGTGCCAGGGATAGTCGCTATGCACTTTGCACACAATATCTCTTTTAAACCTTACGTTAATGGCCTGAGATATTATCATCTCCATTTTTATAGCTAGGGAGGCTGGGGCTTGGAGGGGTTAAGCCATAGCCCAGGGTCACCCAGTAGGAACTGGCAGAACAATCACTTGAGCTCAGATGTGTCCAACTCCAAAACCTATTTCTTCTGGGGGTATAGATTTGAGTCCAACATCTGGGGCACTTTGGACCACATAAAAATGCCTGAATAGAGATTGGACATCATGAAATATGGTGGGATTTTTTTAGCACTGGACATAAAGTTTGGATCAATGTCTTCTGAAGCCTTTTCTGTTTAGGCTGAAAAACTCACTGATTATTGTTTAAGGAATACAGCCACGTATTTTGGAATGGAAATTTTTTATTTATTTGCTTTCCCATAGCGAACTCTAGCTTAAGAATCACAAGCGGAATGAGCGACCTGGAAGTGGTGTCCCATCACGAATGTGTTATTATTGTCTACAGTCTAGCATTATGAAGAACCAAGCCCTCAGTGTCTGTGTAGGTTATTTTTCTCAAAGTCTGATCCTACTCACAAACCTTTCTGAGTATGAAGTAGATTCATGTCATTAACTACCAATTTTCAAGTGGGAAAACAATTTTAAGTGACTTCTTATATAACTATTTATAATTAAGTTTAGATGTGTTTATATTAGACAGACAATTACTTTTAGCATCTTGGAGTTAAGTTCTGCTACCTAAAATACCAACGAGAGTTCTTTAAGATCTTTATGCAGGGCCTCTTGTAGTAAGGGATATATTGCAATTTTTTGATAGTGATTCATCAACACTTGCAAGAAATACCCAACTACTCAAACAGGATGCCACATATGCAGCTTGTAGGACAATAGGAACTACTGTAGAATTATTGCGGAGGGTAGTGTGGGGGGATCTCCCCAAGCACTGCGGCTGCAGGTAGTATAGCGGATATCCCCACGGAACACGGAGGGACGCCGAGGCTGTGGGACTGGGCAGACCTGAAAGCACATCTTGGCTCCACCACTTACCAGCAGTTTGAACTTGGATAGGACACCTGACCTCTCTCAGCCTCAGTTTCCTCACCAGCAAAAAGGGGATGATAAAACCCCCATCTTCCCTGGGCTGTGGTGAAGATTAAATGAGACCGAATGAGTGAAGACCCCAATACAGTGCCTAACACAAAGGGGTTACATCAGTTAAGATGCCGTCGGGCAGTAGCAAGCAGCAAAAAGCCCAACACACACCAGCTTAAATAACAAGGGAATCTATTGCTTCATGTCATTGAAAATCCAGAGGGTAGGCTTCAGGGTTGTTTTAATCTAGCTGACTAATGACATCACCAAGGCCCTTTGAGGTGCTGGCCACATTCCAGACTGCCTCCCCTACCTTCCTGCAAGATGAGTAACCTTGCTGTGCAGGACTGCATGCTTCCTCATCAATGTCACAGAGAAAGAAAGAGAGACTGTCTCTCCCTCCTCCTGGGCTTCCTTCCTGGTGAGCTCTGCTTGGTCATGTGCTGTCCTCCCCTGAACCAGTGGCTGTGAAATACCAAGTGTGGATTGGCTCAGGTCTTGGATGAATCCTTGTGGCCAGGAGTGTAAGCTAACTGATCGTCTTGGACCAATCGAGGCTCACACCTTGATCTGAGGAGTAGGTGAATCCTTTCCAAACTTCATACCGAGAAGAGGGTGGGATTCATGTTATCGAGACAGCCGCAGACCTGCTGTAGCAGGTACCCAAAAAATATTGTTATTATTCATATCAACCAGAAAATTCCACATTCTGGAGAATAAATTTCATTAGGGCTGATATTGAGTATTACCCCCTGCTGTAATCTCTGTGTTGGTGTCCCCCACCTCCCAATTCATAAGTCGGAAGCTAATACTCAATGTGATGGCTTTGAGAGGTGGGGCCTTTGGGAAGTGATTAAGTCATGGGGGCTCCACCTTCATGATCAGGATTAGTGCCTTTATAAAAGACGTTGAAGGGAGCTCCCTGGCCCCTTCTGCTATGTGAAGACACAGCAAAAAGCTGCCGTCTATATAATGTAGGAAGTGAGCCTTCACCAGACAGTGAATCTGATGGTGTCTTGATCTTGGATCTCCCAGCCTCCAAAACTGTCAGCAATACATTTCTATTGTTTATAAATTGCCCGGTCTAAGGTATTTTAGTATAGCAGCCCAAATGAACTAAGACACCCCCTTTAAATAGTAACTATTATCTTTTGGATTCCAAAAAATATTCAGGCCTATCCCCTAGTCATAGATGCACATTCTTCAAGTCTTTCTTCAAATGAATTTTAAGTGACTTTTTAGGTCATAGCTGGCCTACATCCAAAGTTTTTTCTTCTGCGAAGGTGGTGATAGCGATGGTATCCTCATTCATCTGAAGCTAGAGAAAACTGGAAAAAATTTATAGGCTGTCGGCTATTTGAACCTGCCACCCAGCCTGCTATTGGGTCTTTTAGTACATGGAGTTATACACTGTGAACTAGCCCCATGAAATGAACCTGCTACACGCATTAGATGAGAAGCATATTTGGGGCTTTGAAAGAGGACAAACTTGAAGCGAAGCCACGTGCAGACATTTCAGCTGATGATGAGGTGCAGACGGACAGGTGCTTCTAGTTCCAGCTGAGCTCTGGGAACCAGGCAAGGAGGAGGAATAGAATCGAGGGCAACTTTTAAACATCTCAGTCTTGCAGCTCCCGCCTGAAGGTGGTAACACTGCCAGTGGGGATAAAAAGAAGTCTGTTGGCTTTGGCTTCTTAAGTCTTGCTCAGTGTCTGTGAAGGGCAGTGATCTCTTACATTTTTACAAGACTTTCGAGTCCTGTCCGTCGCATACCTTTATCTAACAAGAGTTAGTGCCCAGCATCCCTCTGGGTATGCATGTGACACAGATCCTGGGTTACTTTGCCGTTGTCGTCTTTCACACCTCACAGGACGACACAACTTTGCCAACTTACTTGTTGGAGCATTTTAATAACAGCTGCTTTAAAGTCTCTGTCAGGTGCTTCCAACATCTGTGTCATCTCAGCACGCAAGTGGAGATTTCCTAGTTCTTCACGTGGTAAGGAATCTTGTATTCTGATCATTTTGAATATTATGAGTCTCTAGGTCTTGTTTAAATTTCTATGGAAAATATTGCTTTTTTTTTTTTTTTTTTTTTTTAAATTTCACTGGGGAATAGACCCAGTTGTGTTCAGGCTGCAAGTTCTGACAGGCTTCTGTGGGCTGTGGTTTCAGTCTTAGTTCTACTTTCGAAGTCTTTGCGATGCTATTCAGGTATGACCTGCATGTGCACCACCTGGTGGCCAGTCTGGGAGCTGGGTGATGGTTCATCCCACGGTTTATAGTTTAGTCTCAAAGCTTTCGGTATGCTGCTTAGGGTCGGATTCATGACTGTGCCACTTGGGAGTGAGCCCAGGGATTCATAAACAATTTTGTTGGGTCACCTTCACAAACATCTTTCTCTTTATAATGTCCCTAGTACTTTCTGGTCTCCAGAGTCTCCTTGTCAGTCGTCCAGCCAGCAGAAAAACAAAAGAGAAAACAAGGGATTTCCCTCGCTCTCTTTGAGCATTAGGGCACCTCTTGCCTTGAGCCAGAACCAGAAGGTTTCTCTTGGATCTCTCTCTGTTCATGCAGATGCTCACTTCCAGATTTCATGCTTATATCTAGACTGGACAACACTGAAGCTAAAAATATATTAAACTCAGGCCAGATGTGGTGATTCATGCCCGTAATCCCAGCACTTTGCGAGGCCCAGGAGGGACGATTGCTTCAGGCAGGAGGGTCACTTGAGCCCAGCAGTTTGAGGTTGCAGTGAGCTGTGATACCACTGCACTCCTTACCCCATCTCCCATCCTCCGAACCCACTCTTCCCATTGGATGTCTCATTTTATTTCATATCATCGTCACCATCCACCAGTCCCAAGTAAGACATCTCAGAGTTGGCCTGAACTCAGCTCCTGAATCTTTTGCATGTGTGCTTCTCTCCACCCTGTCACTGCTAACTCAGAAATGTCTTCAGATGTGGCTCTCATCTCTGTTCCTTTCAATCAAGCCTGTCTTGCATAGCAGTGCCATTGGTTTCCCTCTCGCTGGTCTGTCTTGCCAAACACTCTCACTGCTGCCAGGGGGACCTTCCTAAAAGAATTTCATCATGTCACTCCCCTTGTAAAACCTCCCTGGCATCTCCTGGCCCCCAGTATAGAGGCTAAACTAAACACAAGGCCTGCCATACCCAGCCTGGACTTCTCCTAACTCGTCTCTCATCACCTGGGCATTTCTGCTTCGTGCGTCCCATAGAGATAGACATTTCTGGAGTACTCCTGGCCCTGTCACACCTTCTCATTGTTGCTCCTACTGCAATGCTTGCCCCCTACTTTGATGCCTGACCATCACCTTCTCAATCTTTAGGAACCAACAGAGGCCACGCATGGTGGCTCACACCTGTAGTCCCAGCGCCTTGAGAGGCCAAGGTGGGAGGATCACTTGAGGACAGGAGTTTCAGACCAGCCTGGGCAGCATAGCAAGACCCTGTCTCTAAAGAAAAGGTAATTTTTTTTAAAAGAACCAGTGGAAATGTTAACCATTCACCAATGCCTCCAAGTTGATGTCATTGCTGGAGCCTGTGTGTTTCTTCAGCATTGGCCGTAAGTGTAATATTGTGGTCACAAAACTCCACTAAAATTATCTGTTTGCGTGACTGTCTTTCCCACTAGACTGGGAGCACCTTGAGGGTGGAACTTGTTAATATTTGTCTTTCTGACTTAGAGTAGACCCTCAATGGATTTTCAAACAAATAAATGACTGTGTAGCAGATGGAGGCTAAGGGAGCAGCTTTGTGAGATTAGAGAAGTAAAAAGAAAGAGGAGGAAATGTAGGTATTAAAAAACTGCAAGAATGTTTGCAAAATGGAATGAGATCGCCCAAGTTTCTAAGCTAAAACAAAGCAGTCATTTCTGGTTGAGGTCAAGGGATTGATACTATTTTGAAACCAGCCTGGACGTTTTCTTATCTGAAGGAAAAGGAGACGCCAGGGAAATACAATGAGCTTGTAAAACAGGTATAAGCCAAAACTCTAGGGAACTGAGGAAACGCCTCTGACCTGGGAAACAGCATCACTTGCCAAACTTGAATTCAATTCCCAGTTTACCACTTGCTGCTGGGGGAACTTGGACAAGTTAATTTACCTCTTTGAGTCTCGATTTTCTCATCTGTATAATGGACACAATATTTCCTACCACATAGGATTGTGTTGAGGATTGAATGAGTTAATTCACATTTCTGGCATGTAGTTAAGGGACCAATAAATAGTAAGTGTTATTTGTATTTTCTGGTGATTTAGAGAATGAGTTGGCAGAAGTAGATGAAAAGAGGCATGTGTATATGTCAGTTGAGATTTTTTTTTTTAATTGTCCCCAGCTCCTTAGAGGAGAGAGCCTCTGGATTCCCAAGTCCTGAAGTCCAGTGATGGACTGACAGGCCAGCTTCCTCCTCTGCTTTTGGCCACAGTTCTTAGTCCAGTGAGACCACTCAGAGAGCCACGGAGCTGACAAGGAGCCAGTGTCATTCCTCCACACAGGGAAGTGCTTCATTTCTCATCCAAGTGTTCTTGACTCCTCAAATAATAGGGCAATTTTTTAACATGCTATACCTGGACAGGCCCTATTTGCCAAGGACATTCTAAAAATTCTAATACCACTGGCATTAAACAAAAGCAAAAACCCAACTCCTGCTGATTCTAAAGATCTCTGGAAGTGCTGCCTTCTAAATTTATGTCAACAGAAGTAGCCAGATCTTGAGACGTCTATTCAAGATATATGAGGGCACAGGGGTACTTGCCTGTCGTCCCAGCTACTTGGCTGGCTGAAGCAGGAGGATCACTTGAGCCCGGGAGTTTGAGGCCAGCCTAAGCAACACAGAGAGATCTCTGTCTCCAAAAAAGAAAAAAAAACCCAAAAAGGTACAGAAAACATTCAGCCACAAAAATCACTGCCGTATATTTTTGGTATACAGATTGATTATATTATTATTTTTGTTCCTTCTGCTACTTGTATTTTTTTTATTAATAGTGTCCACTCTTCACCACTTGTGGTTATTATGTTCTGTGATAACTGCCAAAGATGCTGAGTAGCTAAATAAAACGAGCAAAGCAATCAGTGTCCCTGAAGACAGTATCATTGTATCTGTGTGTCCGTACTCTCTCTCTTACTGGGCACGTGAAAGGAGCCTCCCCTTGTCAGCACTGCGTGTGGAAGACAACTCAGTGTCGATAGGAGAGGGAAGAAGGGTGGAAGGAAAGAAAGAAAATCGACATCGACGGAGACCCTACCTATATGCAAGGCATTTTCTACATCTTCTTATTTAATCCCTGAAAAATTGAATGAGAAAAGTTTCATTATTCCCATTCTTACAGGTGAGTAAGTGGAGACTCAGACAGATTAAATGACTGAGTCAGATAGTCATTTAATCTATCTGAGTCCCTGAGATTCCAACAAGCTACAAAGCTGAGATTTGCATCTAAACCGCCCCACCCTAAAACCAACATTCCGTCCAGTCCCAGGCAGCAACAGTGTTGAGCGGAAGCACACAGCTCCTTCATTTTCACATTCTTCTCATTTCCCCCTCTCCAGCCCTCCTCCACCCCATCTTCCCGCCCCTTTCCCCCTTCTACAAGCTTCTCCGTGACTGTCCACTGCGTGGTGATTCTCCGACTACCAGGCAGCAGTATGTCCTTAGGAATTAACGAAGGACTGACTTGGTAATACATGTTGCCAACGCCATTTGCACGTATGTGGAAGTGTGTGTGTGCACGGAGGGGCTGAAGGGAGGCACACGTATATAGCAAATGAGCAAGGCAGTCACGAGTTGCAGCTCCATGCCAGGGACGTTTTTAGACAGCCAGACACGCAGATAATCAAGGCACAGATTAGCTGGATCTGATCGTGCAGTAATTTAAAGCTCTCAGCTTCTACAGCCAGTCCGCGTGGTGAAGCATTCCTCCAGCGTATGGTAAGCTTTAGTAGAAAGCTTGCAGCCAGAGGTGCGGGTCCCCATCAGACGCGCACAGAACATGTGGTTGATATTAGAGCACGTACTCAACTCTCCAGTCCACTGGACTCGGCCCATTTTCTCTCCCTTTCCCAGGATCATCTCATGACAAGCCTCTCTGCATTGAAGAAGAATAAAATCTCAACCCATGGGGCTCTGAGAATTGTAACTATTTGATAGAATTTTTGACAAATTAAACAGTAGCAAAGTGCCTTAGATGGGGAACAAGGAGGCTGGATTCTCATCCCCCCAAGTTGCCTTGGACAAGCTACACCGTCCCCCTCAAGAGCAAGAAATAGATATTGTTTTATTTGTTGTTGCTTTTTATTTCTAAAAAAATTTTTCTTATTTTTCAAAAATTTTATTGTTTAAAGTTTTTTTCAATTTTAATTTTCATTTTTTTTGAAATAGATATCTTCTGAAGAATCACCGCCAGCTCTGAAATGCATCGATTCTAATCATTAGGATCAAAAAGAGAAAAGCTCCTTGGGCTAGGGTTTTGAATTCTAGGCACTTCCCCAACTTCAGCACCGATGTTTGATCTCCCCAAGGAGACAGAGGCCACCAAGCAAACCCTCTGACGTCTTCATCTCTCCACATGCCTTTTTAGCCCTTCTCCCATCCTTCTTTGAAATCTCCAACAAATGTCCTCCATCCTCTTGAAAGTTGGTCCAGCTCAGCCCACCCAGGGACATTGTTTAAACGCACATTCTGATGCAGGTGACCTGGAGTGGCTCATTCGTAATAGGCTCCCAGGCAGTATTAATGCTATAGGTCCAGGAACCACACT
Source organism: Indri indri (assembly GCA_004363605.1). Taxonomy (NCBI): domain Eukaryota; kingdom Metazoa; phylum Chordata; class Mammalia; order Primates; family Indriidae; genus Indri; species Indri indri. The sequence continues at coordinate 54,210 of RJWJ010001027.1, forward strand.
GGGACTAGTGTGTTAGTCAGCTAGGGCTACCACGACGGAATACCACAGACGAGGTGGCTTAAACAACGAAATCTTATTTTCTCGCAGTTATAAAGTCTGGAAGTCCAAGATCAAGATGTTGGTAGTGTTGGTTTCTGGTGAGGCCTTGTCTCATGTGGCCTTTCCTCTGTGCACAGGCATCCCTGGTGTCTCTGTCTTTTCTTATAAGGACAGTAGTTCCAAGAGGTTAGAGCCCAACCCTTATGGCCTTAAGCCCTATCTCCACAAATAGTCACATTGGGGGTTAGGGCTCCAACATAGGAATTTTGGTGGGACACATTCAGTCCATAACAGGTAGCAAGGGTCTTTGAGAGCTCTGGCCATAGAAATATCATGCAAGTTACATATTTAATTAAAAATTTTCCAGTAGCCACATTTAAAAAAGTAAGAAAGCAACAGGAAAAATTAATTTTAATAATCTGTTTTATTTTACCCGATCTACCTAAAATGTTATCGTTTCAGCATATAATTGACATGAAAATTATTGAGCTATTTTACATTCTTTTTTATACTAAGCCTTTGAAATCTGGGGTGGATTTTACACATAGAGTACATCTCAATTTGAACTAGCCACATGTCCATGCTCTCTGGCCACATGTGGCCAGTGGCTACCGTATTAGCACAGGTCTAGAGCTTATCTCTTTCTACCTCATGATGTACCTGGTGTGGGGCCCAGGAGGAGACGTACGCGCCTGAGGTAGATTCTAAGAAAGGATATTTACCAATTACAGAAGACCCACTTTCACCCACTTCACATAGTCACAAATCTAGCCCTGTTCATTCCTGACCTCCTCTCCTAGTGACTTTCCCTTTCGCCCACCCCACGCTGGACTGTTCCAGACACACTGGGCCAGAGCTGCTTCAAGACCTTTGTCTTTGCTGTTTCTTTTACCCAGAATGCTCTCCCCTCAGATGGCAGGTGCTCTACAAATGCTTCTGACTGAATGGGTGTCAGAACAATGTCGTGGGTCAAAGGACAGCTGGAGTTTGGGTCTTCTGCTGTGGCACCTGCCACCACGTTTGGGGAAGTGGTGCGTTATCAGGTGAAGAGGAGGCGTTGTGGTCTCAGTGCTCATGGGAACAAGTATTGAAGGCAATGTTTGGAGAATTAAGAAGAACGGAAGTGACATCTACAAACAAGACACTGGGAAAGGTTCCAAAATTTTAAAAAAGGAAGCGGTAAGTTGGAAAGGACCAACATATAAACCTCTAGCAAATGTATTAAGTAAAATGCTCATTGATCTCAAGAACCAACTTCAAAGGTGCTGCTGAAATTATCTTTCTCAACTATTGCATTCACTTCCCAGCAATTCTCTAAGTTTTCCACCTAGAACAGTGTCATGTTAAATTTTATGTGTCAGCTTGCCTAGGCTCCGGTGCCCAGTTGTTTGGTCAAGCACCAGTCTAGATGTTGCTGTGAAGATTTTTTTTTTTTTTTTTTTGAGACAGAGTCTCACTGTCTTGCCTGGGGCGAGTGCCGTGGCGTCGTCCTAGCTCACAGCAACCTCAAACTCCTGGGCTCAAGCAATCCTACTGCCTCAGCCTCCCGAGTAGCTGGGACTACAGGCATGCACCACCATGCCCGGCTAATTTTGTTCTATACATATTTTTAGCTGTCCAATTAATTTCTTTCTATTTTTGGTAGAGATGGGGTCTCGCTCTTGCTCAGGCTGGTCTCGAACTCCTGAGCTTAGAACGGTCCACCCGCCTCGGCCTCCCAGAGTGCTAGGATTACAGGCATGAGCCACCGTGCCCGGCCTAGATTTTTTTTTTTTTTAAAGATACGATTAACATTTAAATCAGTAGACTTTGCATAAAGCAGATTATCCTCCACCATGTGGGTGAGCTTCATCCAATCCGTTGAAGGCCTTAAAATATTGAGATCTTCAGAAGAAGAAAGAATTCTGTCTCCAGATTGCCTTTGGACTCAAGACTGCAACATCAACTGTTGCTGGAGTCTCCAGTCTGCCTGTTAGTCCTGCAGATTTCAGACTTGCCAGCCTCCCCCACCACATGAGCCAGCTCCTTGAAATAGATCTGTCTGTATATGAATACACACATCCTATTGGTTCTGTTTCTCTGGAGAACCCTGACTAATATAAAAGGTGCTTCTCGAATGTTAATGTAAACATGCATCACCTGGAGATTTTATTAAATTGCAGGTTCTGATTCAGTTGTTCTGGGGTAAGACCTGAGATTCTGCATTTCTGGGTTCCCAGATGATACTGATGCTGTGGGTCTGTGGGCAGCACTTTGAGTAGCAAGCACATCTTCCCCGAGTTCTCGGAGCATTTGGGCTTCCTGAAAGGGGAAGAGCCAAGTCCTCGCAGAATCTTCTGAAATTTAATGAATCCATAGTTCATTCCTTCCTCTACAACAGAGGTCAGCAAACATTTTCTGTAAAGGGCTGAATAGTAAATATTTGAGGCTTACGGATCTTATGGGGTTTTTTTTGAAACTACTCCATCCTGCCATTGTAGCATGAAAGCAATCTCAGATGATACATAAACTAATGCGAGTGGCTGTGTTCCAATAAAACTTTATGTATAAAAACAAGCTGTGAGCTGGATTTGGCCTATGGGCCACAGTTTGCCGACCCTGGTTTATAGAATCACTTGATAGTGAGCTTCCTCAGGAAAGGTTCTTACTCCTTTCGGCAGCTTCAGGACCTCGTGCATACAAGGCATTTAATAGATACTTAATGAAAAAAATGAATGTATTGAATGAGGTCACTGAAATTTGGCTGCCCATAGTCTGCAAAGTGCAGATCCTCAGTTACCAAGTAGCTGTCTTTTATTGTCTTTTCAGTTTCCGGTTCAGACAGTGAAATAAGAATGTGTCATGAGTTTTGTATGAACGAACTCTCTGGCACCTGCTTGCTACCCTCTGGTGCCCTATTCTTCAGGCCAGAGACGTATAGACAGAATTGTATAAGAAAATTTAGAGTATGATATGGAAATGTGTAATAAGAGTATTATGGCCCGAAAATGAAAAAATAACAGTGCAAGTATAGGTAAAGCATGCATTCTTAAATTTACTGTGAAATATCTTGCACATATAAAATGCATAACACTATATATTAATACATGGTATAAAAATTGGCTTGTGCCTACAGTACCAGCTACTCCAGAGGCTGAGGCGGGAGGATAGCTTGAGTGCAGGAGTTCATGGTCAGCCTAGGCAACATAACAAGACCCTGTATCAAAAAAATAAAAAGTTAATATGATGACTACCAATGCAAGTGATTTTATATGTTAAAAATGATTTCAAATAAAATGCATTTCATTTTATATATAACACATACTTATTTTAGAAAATGGAATTTTAAAAATCTGTATAGTCCCACATGCCAGGGATCAGTGAAAAGGCTGTGAAAATTAAAAGTTTGAAGTGAGATTTGGAAGCCCCGTATGTTGACCTGATTGGATAGGAGGATGGTGGCGTGAGGTTGTTGAGGCAGGAAGTTCAGGGATTATACCACCTGCGCTCATCTCCTTGGGATCAGCTGCTACCGGCTGGGTCATGCCCCTTACTATCCCTCTTACTGCTTCAAGCTCTAAGCTCAAAGGAGATTTGGGGAGAACGTGGGAGGAGTGAGAGCAGGCCCATGGCTCTTAATGCTGTCCTTTTGGATGGTGAGTTCTTAACGCCAGGGTCAGTCACAGTAGGCTGCGTGCCGGCCTCAGGACTAAGGCTTCACTTATAGAAGAGCAAATTTAACATTTACACTTAGCTAAATTGAAACATTATTTCCCATAAGCAAAGTAAGTTTGGTCACTATGGTTGCACCCATATTTGCATATAAAATTGGCCCCCTCCCTATCCAAATAGTCCATTTTGACATATTGGGTGACGGTTTCTGATGATGGCAAAGACCTGTGAGTAAATGATTATAAAGTACTTGGCTAATAAAGATGAGAGCTAAATAACGCTTTGATAAGGCTGGGCCATGGCAGGCATTGATGACCCTGGTCTTGCTGGCCCTCGAGCTCTTTGTGAGGTCTGGCCTCGGCAGGCACCACGTGGTACTCGTTGCCTCTGTGTCCCCAGCACTCCTGTTGATCTGTGCACTCTGGGTGCTGAGCTCTGTGCAAGCTGCAGAACCTGGAAAGTGTGTGGTCCCTGCCTCCCATCTTAAGACTGATCTCACTGTAATGGGGTGACCTAGCTGGTGGTTAGTTTTTATCAGCTTTTCACATACGCCCAAGGCAGTTTGTGTATTGTAGGAAAACATAATTTTAAATGTTTTAAAACACTACCGGATAGATACTTGCATGCCGTGTTCATGGCTGCATTATTCAAAACAGCCAAAAGGTGGAAACAACCCAAGTGTCCATCAACAGCTGAATGGATAAACAAGATGTGGTCTGTACACACAGTGGAGTGTTAGCCTTAGAAAGGAATCAGATTCAGATACATGGTACAATAGGGATGAATCTGGAAAACATTTTGCCAAGTGAAATAGGCCAGACACAGAAGGACAAATGCTGTATGATTCCGCTTATATGAGGTACCTGGAGGAATCACATTCGTAGAGACAGAAGTAGAATGGCGGTTGCCAGGGCTGGGGGAGGGAGGAATGGGGAGCTAGTGTTTCATTTGGGAAGATAAAATGTTCCAGTTTGGGAATTCCAGTTTGGGAAGATAAAAATGTTCTAAAGATGGATAGTGGTGATGGTTGAGCAACACCGTAACTGTACTTGTTGCCACTGAATGTTTACTTAAAAATGATTAAAATGGTAAATTAGGCTCGGTGTGGTGGCTCACACCTGTAATCCCTACACTTTGGGAGGCCGAGGCAGGAAGATTGCTTGAGGTCAGTCTCAGGTCCGGCCTCTTGGTGAACTGTCGTCCTGGTTCTTTGGCTCCTTGCTTGGAAAATTCACAAGCAGGGTTGGTGCAACGGAGTGACCACAGACAGGAAGCAATTCCACACTAACAGCTTTTATTGCAGAAAACAAGTGAGCTATACAAAGAGAGAATACTCCCAGGTGGTTTCCTTTATTGGCTCGGTCTAGGGGAGGGCTTATGGGAGGTGTGGGATGTTACCAGATGATTGATAGACATGACTGACAGGTGTTCTTATAATAAAGTTGCAGCTCCACAGGTGTGTATGCCGTTGTTAGCTGTGTTTTCCTGCAGTCCCTTCCCTGGCTTCTCCGCCCCTAGGAACCGCCCTCCCGGCCTGTATCTGCCACCTGCAGATTTGGTCCCTGCCTAACCGTCGGGAGTTCAAGACCATCCTGGGCAATATAGCAAGACCCTATATCTAGAAAAAATGGAAAAATTAACCAAGCGTGGTGGTGCACGCCTGTAGTCCCAGCTACTCAGGAGGCTGAGGCAGGGGAATCCCTGGAACCCAGGAGTTCGAGGCTGCCGTGAGCTATGATCTTACCACTGCACTCCAGCCTGTGTACAGAGGGGGACCTTGTCCCTGTTAAAAAAAAAAAAAAAAGAAAGAAACCTTTGGAAATTCAAATTCAGCTATTCCTAACAACTGGAGCTGCAGTTATTGCTTCAGTTGCCAAATGGGTAGAAATCTGAACTTGCTGTTCTGCTCTCACCGGAAGCAACACCAAACATGAGGTGCTGAGGGCTCCTGGCAGGGCGCTGTGGAAAGTGCAGGAAAGCACCTGGCACAGGCACCCGGGGATGTGCCGCTGCTGTGGATGGGGCAGGAAAGGGGAAGAAGCTGACACGCTGGTCTAACTTTGCAGCTTCCCACAGGACCCTGGTGTCTCTGACTGCCTAGGATCGTATGCTAGCCCTTTGCTGAACTCCTCTATCCAAACCAACCTGTCAGAATTTTATCTGTCCCTCCGGTCCTGTCTCTAGGCAGGTAAACATAAATTATGTTTAAAAATGTTTCCCTCTTCATTTGTATAGTGGTGAGTAAAAAAAAAAAAGTTTCCCCCTCAGCCGGGCCTGCTGGCACACACCTATAATTCCTGCTACTCGGGAGGCTGAGCGGGGAGGATCGCTTGAGCCCAAGAGTTTGAGGCCAGCCTGGGCAACACAGTGGGACCCTGTCTGTAAAAAAAAAAAAAAAAAAAAGTTCCCCCTGGAATTTCTATTTCAGGACCAGCAAGACTTACTGAGACCACAAACAACCCAAGAGAAGCGTATACAAAATACAGGAAAATTCATAGAAAATACATGGGACCAATATGTGTACAAAGAGATACCCAGTATTATCAGTAGTCAGCAAAATACAAATTGAGTCCCCTGTGACAAACCAATTTGCATTTGTTTGATTGGCAAAAACCAAAAAATCTGGCAATACCAAATGCTGGGGACGATGCAGATGTAAAGGATATTTTACACGTGCTAATGACAGTGTAATTTGGTGCAACCACACTGAAAAGTCAATTGGCCTTATTTCCTAAAGTAGGATATTTATAGACTGAGCAGCTTCACTCCCTGATATACAGCAAAGAGCAAACCCTGTGTCATCACCATCACGATAACTATAACAACAATAAAAGGCATATACAAGAATGATCAATGGCACTGTGCAAAAATAGCAAAAAAACTAGAAACATCAGGAGAGTGGACGAATAAATACTATACAGCTGTTAAAATGTATGAGCTGAGCAATACATAGCAATGTGAATGAATCTTAGCATATATTAAGTGAAGAAATAAGTCCCAAAAGATTATGAATAGTACGATGCTGCTTTTTATAATTAAAAACAACTAAGATAGAAGCATGCAGTTTAAAATATAAATATAGATTCAGTACAACTATTTATAAGGGAAAGCTAGGGCGGGATGAATAGGAGCTTCAGGTAGGCAGGTAGGGGGCAGGATGGGGCCAGATGGTTGGATCAGAACCATTAACATCATCCAGGTCCTTGCTATTATTTTCAGTCAAGGGTTTGAGGATGCTTATTACATTACTGAAAATAACCGAAGAACAGCAGGTGCACGAGCCAATGAAGAGAGTGTCCCAAGAACCAGGATTATGATTCATTCATGATCTGAAACTACACTCCGGAGATTCCCTTGTCTCTCTCCCTGCCTCCCAAAACACAAACCCAAGAAGTCTCTGGAGTCAGCAGAACAGGGTTTCCCTGCACTTCAAGATTCCTTTCTTTTTGTTTCGTGTGTCTCTGCCCTGTATTAACACGTGCGTGGTGTGACTGCAGGAGTAGCCGCGCGGGATTTACGCATCTCGAATGTGTATTTTTAGAATAATCTCAACTATTGTTTCACGGCTCTATGTAGAGATTTGTTTCATTCCTTTGAACGACTGCATAGATTTATCTGCACCCTCATTTATTTAACGACTCTTTTATTCATGGGCAGTTAGATTATTTCTAGTTTTTGCTTTTATAAAAAGACGCTAGAGTAAATAAAAATGCTGCAAGAAATGTTCTTCTACACTTGAGTAAGGATGCTGGTAGAATGAATTTCTAGAAGAATTGCTGAATCCAAAGAAACATATTTACATTTTGGTAGCCACTGCCAGATTTCCTCCAAAATGGTTATACCTATTTGCAGCCCCACCACCAGCATGTCATGACAGGTGTGATGGGCTATGTTGGAAAGCCACAGGTTTAGGGCTTCCTAGTTTTTCCTGAGCCGGCAGGGGTGGGCCGGGGTGAGAGGTGGTGGTGGGGGGGTGGGAAGAATGGGTCTATGACCAGGGGACAAGGGACAGGCAGTGCTCACCTCCTGACCTTTACACTCTCCCCTGTGTCCCAGTTGCTCGTGGGCAGGGGCGTGGTGCTTCCTCCTGGCACGGGCAGGGCCGCCGTGTCCTCTCTGCCCCTCGCACTTCCCTTGCAGTCAGCGCACTGGCCGGGCAGTGCCTTCGTTTCTGGGAAGTGGCGAGAGCACTTCTCCTCACCTGCCTCAGGGGGATGCTCTTAGGACTTGTGAAATCCCTTTGGGATGAAAGGTGCAAACATATCTAAGTCCAAACTTAAAGCACGACCCCATAAATAATGGGACTGGGGAAATGCCAAAATATAATGTTACAATGTCAACAAAAGCCTTGTTGTCGCTTAATCAGAAATTTGACATTTCTTCTTTTGAATTCAGACTTTGCAAGGTTTGGTTTCAAGCCGACTACAACCTTCCGTCCAAAGCTCACGTTCACGTGTTCTGCTGTGTTTGCAGTTTTGTAGCAGAAAAGAAAATCTTTTCCCTTTGCTCTACCTTTTATCGGTTCCATCAAGGAAGGTCCATTTATCATGCTTAGCACAGGTTATGTCTGTCTTTCGGGGAATATTTTAACAAGATTTTGGGCCAAACATCCTAAATGCTGTTTAACCGCAGCCCAGTGGTCCCCACTAAACTGACTCCACACGGGCCTTGCTGATGTCCTGAGTCCTCAAGATCCTGGTGGACATGAGCCACAAGAGGGCTATTTTAGAGATTAACTACCCATCAGAGCCAGGGTATGAGGATCGTTTCTCTAAGCCTGGAGGCCTGTGCAGCTGCTGATGTGGTGTAAGGGGCTTGTTAAATTCTGTCCCTAGCTGACTCAGATCTTCAGCTGCTTTAACTGTAAAACAATGTCTAGAATTGATCTGGCCTTAGGCACGACGAAGGCATGATGCGTAAAGACTTCGAGCAGCATAGAAGAGCAGCCAGTATTCTTTGGTATCACCTTTCATTTGTGAGTATAAAGGCCAAACATGATGCTGGAAGAATCCCCCAGAGTAGCACCAATTTAGGATAGCATTAAGAATGTCAGCTTGATAAGGTGTTTATTTTTATGTTAAAAATTATAAGTACACAACTATGACATTATGTCATTATAGTTTAAAGGTTATAGCTTAGAAGATGTAAGTTACAAGCATATGCAGTTGACCCTTAAACAACAACAGTTTGAATGATGTGGGTCCATTTAATGTGGGTTTTCTTTTCCCTCCGCCACCCCTGAGACGGCAAGACAAAGCCCTCTTCTTCCTCCTCCCCAGTCTACTCAAGAACTTTATGATGATCCGCTTCCACGTAATGAATAGCAAATGTATTTCTGCTCCTTGTGATTGTCTTAACGACATTTTCTTTTCTCTAGCTTATTTTATTTGAAGAATATAGCATATAATACATATACGAAATATGTGTTAATCAACGGTTTATGTTATTGGTAAGGCTTTTGGTCAACAGTAGGCTGTTAGTAGCTAAGTTTGGGGAGTCAAAAGTGGGTTTTTGACTACTCAGGGAGTTGGGGCCCCTAAAACCCCTGCGTTGTTCAAGGGTCAACTGTACTATAATACTAAATGATTTCTATGCCCTTGGTACCAAAAGGGCTTAATATATATTAATTTAATCCACAAAAAGTCCTATGAGATAGGCAATACAAATTTACCCACTTTTACACATTATGTACATGGTCATAAATATAAGATCAATAAATATAAGTACATTAATAATAAAAATAAATTACATTTATTTAGTGTCTATTATATTCAGGGAGCTAAGCTAAGCACCTTTTTATACAGTATTTCATTTATTCCTCCTAATCCCATGAAGTAGAGATTATTATCCCTGTGATGTAGATGAGAAAATTTAAGATAGAAAGAGATTAAACAATGAACATACCTAAGGCCACTGAACTATTAAAAGGTGGGGCTGGGATTTGAAACATGCCAATATACAGGATAAAGCAAAAGCCATATTGCAGTTAAGCAGCAGGAAGCCTAATTCTTCTGTGAAGTGAAAAGAAAGATAATTTTGTTTCAATTTCCATTGTATTCATAAATACATATGGCAAAAACACCATGCAATTGAACATTTTATGTTCAAGGGAGCCACTTCATGTCATAAAGTGACCTATTATAAAACAGATCACATTTTCCCATAGGAGCAATGTTGTGTAATAATAACGGGCCTTGTTCTTGGCTGAGAATTTCATGTCTGATAAATCAGCAATACGGTGGAAAAGCAGAATCAAACAATAAAATCATACTTCAAAGTCAAGGGAGTTTAGAGCTCAAAGGGACCTCAGAGACTGTATAATAAGTAGCTTTAAAACGGATTCGTTTGTTTTCTTAAATACATAATTTGTAATTTATCAAAATGAAAACCTTTTTGCTTCAAAGAAAATCATTAAGAAAGTGAAAAGACAATGTACAAAATGGAAAAGAATGCTTGAAATCACATGTCTGTTAAGGGACTTGTATCTAGAATATATAAGAAATCTTACAACACAATGGTAAAAATAGAAGGAACACTTTTTTTTTTTTTAAGACTAGGGAACATATTTTTTTAAATGAGCAAATGATCTGAATAGACATTGCTCCAAGAAAGATATACAAATGACCAAAAAATAAATAAAAAGATGCTCAACATCATTAGTCTTCAGGGCAATGCAAACCCAAACCACAAAGATGTAGTACTTCACTCACACCAGGATGGGTGGAATTACAAAGTGGTGAGGATGCAGAGAAATTGGATCATAAGGGTACCATAGTTAAATTTTATGATATCTCAGGTATAATTCTTATTTGAGCCCATGTAGATTAAGGACATGGAGGTTTCCCAATTAATGCATTTCAACGGATGTTGAAGTTAATTCAAAACCTATTTTGAAGAGATATAAAACACAATCAGCACTCATTTAACCTGTTATTTTATGTATTATCTTAGTAATCTGAATGTCTAACGGGGTCCAATTGTGAAGTTTGTTTAGCAATTAACAAAAACTTTTCAATCACCAATTAATAACAGAAGAATTAAACAACTACGTAAAAATTAAACTTACATATTAGGAATACATTTCAATTCACCATGGATTCAATACACTTTTAAATGGTTAGAAAAAAATTTTATTAACTGACTTAAGCACTATTTATTAAATTCAGGTACTACTGCTTAAAACATATCTACAGAATTTCCACCTCAATGTTTCCTTGCAAAAGAACTGAAAACCCATAATACAGAGACTCTCTTTAATAATAAGCCACTGATAAATGCAATAGATTTATAATTTGTATAACATTTCATTCACGTGCATTTTTTCAAGCATTACACAATAATTTCAAAGCAGAGAAACTGCTTCTTCAGCAAAATGGTATTAGCTCATGTAGAAAACAACTAAAAAAAGAAGCCATAGCATTTGTACAAGAAGGGAGATTTTATATAAATCTATACTTGTGTTGCCTTGAGTAATTCTCAGGGATTGCAAGAAAATGGCGTCAGGTGAAGAAGAATTGGAGGATTGTGGCTAGGGGTGAAGGGGCCCTTCCACGTCACTCTAGGCCCTTCAGAGTGTTTGCATTTTTAAACGCTGCCACCCATAAATATATCAAATGAAGGTGCCTTGCTGGGGTGCACTTTCCTTGGCCCACTCCCTCTCCTACCTCCCTAGGGCTGCAGCCGCGCTGGGAACTGTGGTGTGCGTGGAACCCGGGGAAGCTTCCTCTGGCCTGCCATGGCCCAGCGTGTGCCATGGGCACACTCATTAACGTCACAAGGCCTCCACTTTCCCATCTGAAAAATGAAGACACGCAACTCATACATTCGTTGGGAAGATTAAAGAGAAACTGTCTGTAACAATAGAAATAGAATGGGAGCCACAAATATGAGTTGTATATGCACTTTGAAATTTCTTTAGTAGATGCTTTAAAAAAGGAAACAGGTGAAATTAATTCGATGAATGTATTTTATTGAACACACAATGTCCAACATATTACCATTTCAACATATAATCCGTGTAAAATTATTACGGAGATATTCTACAATCTTTTTTCCCTGCTAAGTCATTGAAACCATCTGTGTGTTTTACTGAGAACGGCACATCTCAGCTCAGACCATCCTCATTTCAAGTGTCCCGTGAGTGGCCACCTGTGGCTGGTGGCCACAGTGCAGGTGCACAACACACTAGGTGTACTCCTGCACTTAGCACGCACGTAGTGAGCGCTCGCTGCCATGAATTTTCCACCTGCCCTCCTGCTGTTACACCTCCCCTTTCTCTGCTGCATTCTTGCTCACGCCTCAAGATGTGCTTTCTCGACGCATCCTATTCTGACTCCCTCCCACTCTTTGCTCCCTGAATGGTTGTCTCCATTGTAGGTGTGTTATTTGTCTCTCTCCATAGAGTTCAAGTGCCTCAAGAGTTATGACCCACTTTTGGATCTTAAAACCCTGGGGCATAACTCGAAGCCCGGCCCACGGGAGGGGCTGAATACATGTCATGTGAATGAATGAAGGCACAGAGGAATCGCTGTATATGCATTTGCTTTCGCGGCAGGGCTGCTTGTTTGTTTCTCTTTTTTTTCGTTATTTAATTTTTGAATACTAGTTGGCAGACCCAGTTCCCTCTTCCTTCTTAAACCACCTCTCAAGGTCATTTCCCCAAGCTGGGCTTTGCTACAGAAAAGTCATGATAAGAAAAGCAAATGTCTTGGTCAAACACTGGGCCCCCAGGGAAATCACGAAATGTAAGCAGCAGTGCCCAAATACACAAATGATAGGTTTCGTGCGCTCTCTTACTTAGATATCATAACCCTTTGTGGAGTGCAAAGAGAAACTGCTCACCCTGCATTGAGCCTGGGCATAAGGAGTCCAGGGGACGAGAGTGCTGGCAGGACGGGGGCACATTTACAGCAAGCAGGAGTGGGCATGGGGACACCAGCACAGGAGGGGCCACGTCTCAGGGCAGCTGCTAAGGAGCAGGGTTGCTGTGTCCTTGGCTCACATTCTCATTAGCCCAGTTCTCAGAGTGTCCATTTTTCCTCCTGGTTTCTGCCCCTTTGCATGGAGTTGGGGGAGAGGGTGGGGGACGCTGAGGCATTTTTTACCCAGGGCTCATTTTTCACCTTCCGTCAAAGCTGTGTGTCAAGTTTGGTGGAGCCCGGCCCTAGCGCATTCCCTGTCTCCTGTAACTTTAAGGAACTGCGGAGTTGCTGTGTTTGATGTGTCTTCACTTTAACACAAAGCACACCAGGGCTGGTTAATGATCATGAACTGTCATGGCAGCCACTCTGCAAAGGTGACATTGATGGATGGGGCTGCCGCCTGGGGGGAGGTGGGTGGGTGCAGGGGCTGGAGGTTTATTTAAGCCAAAGCCGATAATAGAGGGGCCTTGTGAGTCACTGACCAGCAGGACTTTAATGGGAGAAAGAGAGGAGGAAAGTCCCCCTTTCTGCACTGCCCTCTGAAGGGGCAGCTCTCACTCTCCTCATCCTGTCTACCAAATTAAAGCATTCCTTGAAGATTCAGATCTGTTTTAAATCTTCTGCTGGGAGGGCAGAATAAAAGCCCACTTCTGTAATCCACCTCGCCATCTTTCTTGGTTTGCCTCGTTTATTTCGTAGCACGTTTGCCTCGCTTAGCCAGCTGAAATAGGCATCCTTGTGGGATGCTAGGGTAATCCACAGGGTAATCCCTGTGGGATTATCACTGAAACGTGACTAGGAGTACAAGTGGAGTTCCCTTAGTGACTGTATCTGGGAAAATAAAATCCACTTTAAAAAATAATTCAGTAAAATTCTGATTTCCATCTTGTGGGACAGTACCTGTCTCTTTAGGGAAATATCAGGGTATCACCATCACTCGTAAGCCATGCTGGTGGTATTAGCAGATGAGCCACTTTCCAACATGATGCACCCAGGATTAGAAGCTAAAGCTTCTCCCCGACCTCAGATGTAGCTGTGCCACTGGAGTTTCATTAAAATAAGCTCTTGGGGAAATGGCCTGACCACAGGTGCCCTTCTTTGGATGAAGATGCCAAATTTGGATCTTCTGGGGACCTTTAACCTCTGAGGACTGAGGCAGAGAGATGTGCTATCGGGGTCCCTTGATAATTCTGTGGGCATGAGGGCTAATGCCAGGCAGAGAGGTCTAGTTGGCTCCCTGCTTACTAAATGCAGCAGCCCATGGCCCCTAGGTGTTGCTGGACAGCGTAAACATCAGGTTCTGGTAAATAAACTCAGGCTATCATGCAACTGTCCGACATGCACTTAAGCTGTGACTGACAGCTCGCTGGGGCGGACTTAGAGTCTAGGGCCGAAGCTTTTGGATGCAGAGGCTCCCAGGTTCCAAGATAAACAAATCTGTTGGTGAGAGTGACCAGAGTGTTAGGTCAGTCCAAGGGTCACTTATAGGTCATCCCGCTGGGAGCTTGGTCTCTGCTTTTTGTTTATCCTGGGGAGAAGAGCAGGAGGAGCCGGGCCAGAGGGTTGGGGCTCCCCTGGAAAAACAACCCCGACCTGCTCAGAAGAGCCTTTGGAAGTGGATCAGCACCCACCTTGCGCTTAGTATCTAGCAAAGGTTATGGGTACAGTATGGCATTTTTTACGTGAGTTGATGAACAAGTCCTTCTTTTTTTTTTTTTTTTTTTTGAGACAGAGTCTCACTCTGTTGCCCTGGCTAGAGTGAGTGCCGTGGCGTTAGCTTAGCTCACAGAAACCTCACACTCCTGGGCTCAAGCTATCCTCCTGCCTCAGCCTCCCGAGAAGCTGGGACTACAGGCATGCGCCACCATGCCCGGCTAATTTTTTTCTATATATTTTTAGTTATCCAGATAATTTCTTTCTATTTTTAGTAGAGACGGGGTCTCGCTCTTGCTCAGGCTGGTCTCGAACTCCTGAGCTCAAACAATCCGCCTGCCTTGGCCTCCCAGAGTGCTAGGATTACAGGCGTGAGCCACCGCGCCCGGCCAAACAAGTCCTTTTGGAAATACAGATTATAGGATGTGTGGGGCCAGCTCACTTGGGCTGCAGATTCAAGCCAGGGCCTAGAGTGAGTTAATAGATTACTGTTAAGAACTGGTGGCAGTCAGCTTTGGAAAAGACAGTTGAGGGAATGGGAAACTTTCCCTGTCCCTGTCCCTCTTCCGGATCTTATCAATTTTCCTTCAAAATATTTCCCCAGGTTTACATTCCTTTTTAGTCACAAATAAGCCCTCGGGGATATTGGTAGCCTACTTTAAGTAAACCCAGTTTATAAAACGTATGATACATTAAACATACATTTAAAGATATGCGTAAAGATGCATTTAATGACATATGTAGAGATACATATAAAGACAGCATTAAAAGAATTGAAATCATACTGAATGTCTATGACCACAATAGAATGAAACTAGGAATTGATACCAGGAGGCTAACAGGGGGGACTCTCTAAACACTTGGAAACTAAACGTAAAGAGGAAATCTTTTGTTTTTTTGGAACTGTCAAGGGAAACAAAAAATATTGAGCTGAATGAAAATGAAAATGTAACATATCGAGATTTGTAGGATACAGTTAAAGCAGTGCTGAGAGGCAAATTTATAGCATTAAAATGCTTACATTAGAAAAGAAGGGAAAAAACCTATGCCAATCAGAAGGAAGGAAGCTATACAGATAAAAGCAGCAACCAATGAAGTTGAAAACAGAAAAACAATAGAGGAGCCTGAGCAACATAGCGAGACCCCATCTCTACAAAAAATAGAAAAATTAGCCAGGTGTGGTGCTGAGCATCAGTAGTCCCAGCTACTCAGGAGGGTGAGGCAGGAGGATCACTTGAGGCCAGGAGTTCAATGCTGTAGTGAGCTATGATAACACCACTGCACTCTAGCCCAGGCAACAGAACGAGACCCTGTCTTGAACAAAACAAAATAAAAACAAACAAAGAAAAGAAAAACAATAGAGGAAACTAAGGAAACAAACATTAATTTTTTAAAAAGGTCAATAAAACTGACAAATCTCCAGCAAAGAAAAGAAAGAAGACAAAGAAGAGACAAGACACAAATTACCACTATCAGAAGTGAAACAGATACCCTGAAGGCATCACAAAGGCAATAAGGGAATGTTGCAAACAACTCTACACCCATAAATTTAGATCTGTGACAACTTAGATAAAATGTACCAATTCCTCAAAAAACACAAACTACCACAACTCATCTAATATGGAATAGATAAGGTTACTAGCCCTATAATTATTAAGGAAATGGAACTAATATTGAATCCCTCCCACACACACAAAAAGAAATCTTTAGGCCCAGATAGTTTTGCCAGAGAATTCTATCAAATGTTTAAACAAGAATTAACTCTAATTTTACACAACTTTACCCTAGAAAACAGAAGAGGGAACACTTCTCAATTCATTTTATGAAGCTAGTATTACCCTGATACCAAAACCAGACAAAAAAGAAAACTACAGAATAATATCCTTTGTGAATACAATTTCAAAAATTCTTAATCAAATATTAGCAAATAGAATTCAGCAATATATAAAAATAATTATATACCATGACCGAGTGGTATTTATTCTAGGAATGCAAGATTGGCTCAAAATTTCAAAAATCAATGAAATGATATAATCTATCATATTAATAGGCTAAGGAAGAAAAATGGCATTGTATCAATGGATGCATTTGACAAATTCTACATCATTCTTCTTCCTTCCTTCCTTCCTTCCTTCCTTCCTTCCTTCCTTCCTTCCTTCCCTTCCCTACCTCCCTCCCCCTTCCTTCCCTTCCCTTCCCTCCCTCCCCCTTCCTTCCCTTCCCTTTCTTTCAGACAGTCTTGCCGTGTTGCCCAGGCTGGAGAGCAGGGATGTAATCACAGCTCACTGTAGCCTTGAATTCCCGGGCTTAAGCAATCCTTTTGTCTCAGCCTCCCAAAGTGTTGGGATCACAGGTGTGAGCTGCCACACCTGGCCTTCAACATCCATTCTTGATAAAAACTTTCAGAAAAATAGGAATAGAGGAGAACTTTCTCAATTTGATAAAGAACATCCATAGGCCTGTGGCTGAGGCAAGAGGATTGCTTGAGCCCAGAAGTTCAAGGCTGCAGTGGGCTGTATTGGCTGTGGGCACAAGTGCACTCCAGCCTGAATGACAGAGTGAGAACCTGTCTCAACAACAAAAACCAAAAAAAAAAAAAAAAAAAAAAAAAAAAAAAAAAAAAAAAAAAAAAAAAAAAAAAAAAAAAAAAAATCTGTAAAATACCTACAGTTAATATCATACTTGACAATGAAAGAAGGTAAGGATGTCTGCTGTCACTACTCACATTGAACACGGTGCTGGAAGTTCTACCCAGTGCAATGGGGCAAGAAAAAAAAAAAAAAGAAGACATATAGATTAAAAAGAAAAAATAAAACTGTCCTTATTTATAGATAATATGATTGTCTACATAGAAAAGCCTAAGGAATCTTTTTAAAAAAACCTTCTAGAACTAATAAGTCAGTTTAACAAGGTCACAGGATACAAGACATACACATAAAAATCAACTGTATCACTATATCCTTAACAACAATGTCTCTATATGGAAACATCAACAGAAAATACTGTGCTATTTATAATAGCTCAAAAAAAGAGAAATAGGTATAAGTCCGACAAAACACATATAGAATTTGTATACTGATAGCTACAAAATGCTGATGAAAGAAACCAGACAAGATCTAAATAAATTGAGAGACATACCACATTCATGGCCTGGAAGACTCATTGTAGTAAAGGTCAATTTTCTCCACATTGAAATATAGGTTTAATGAAATTCCTATCAAAATTCCAGCAAGACTGTGAGTATTCTAAAACTTATATGAAAAGGCAAAGGACCTAGAATAGCTAAAACAATTTTGAAAAAGAAGACTAAAGTGGGAAGAATCAACCTACTTGATTTCAAAACTTATTATATATCTATATATATTATGTGTCCATAGTAATCAAGATTGTGTGGTATTATAGGCAGAGACATAGATACATAGATCAATGGAACAGAGTAGAGAGTCCAGAAATGGACTCACATGAATACACCCAACTAATTTTTAACAAATGTGCAAAAGCCATTTCATGGAGTAAAGATAGTCCTTTATAAATGGTGCTGGGAAAATTGGACATCCAATTTTCCCAAAAAGAAAAAAAAGAAAGAAAGAAAAAAGAAAAAGAAAGAAAGAAAGAAAATGAACTTCAACTTAAGTCTCACACCTCACATAAAAATTAAGTCAAAATTGATCACAGACTTAAAAAATAAAAATTGTAGGAAAAAAACATCATAGAAAATCTTTAGGACCTAGGGCTAGGCAAAGAATTTTTAGACTTGACACCAAGACCATGATTTATTTCTTTAAAATATTGATAAACTATCCTTCATTACAATTAAAAACTTTTAATCTCTAAAAGACCGTGCGAAGAGGATGAAAAAACAAGTTAGAAACTGGGACAAAATATTTGCAAACTCCATATCAGACAAAGAACTAGTATCTAGATTACATAAAGAACCCTCAAAACTCAATAGTAAAAACACCAAACAATCCAACTAGAATATGGGCAAAGGACAAGAAGAGACATTTCACTGAAGAGGAATGCAGGTGGTAAATAAACACATGAAAAGATGTTCAACACCATCAGTCATTAGGGAAATGCAAATTGAATCCACAAAAAAATAATCGCTATACACCTACCAGAATGACGAAACAAAAAAGTGTGACAAAGCCCTTGTGAAGATGTGCAGAAGACCAGCATATGTTGCTGGTGGGAATGTAAAATGGTTCGGCCACTTTGGAGAGCAGTTTGTCATGTTTATTAAATGAACTAAGTATGCAACTATGATGTGACCCAATGATTACACTCCTGGGCATTTGTCCCAGGGAAATGAAAACTTACGTTCACACAAAAACTTGAACATGGATGTGCATAGCACCCTTATTATTAATAGCAACACTGGAAACAACCAAGATGTCCTTCAACAGGTGAGTAGTTAAACAAACTGTGGCACATCCACACCATGGAACCACACTCAGCAATGAAGAGAGACAGACGACTGATACTCACAACTTGGATGGATCTCAAGGGTATTATGCCGAGTGGAAAAAAAAAAAAATCTCAAAGTGATTCCATTTTTAATGTTCTTGAGAAGACAAAATGATAGAAATGAAGAGCAGAGTAGTAATTGCCAGGCATTTAGGGGGTGGTGGAGGTGGAAGGGAAGTGGGTGTGGCTCTGCAACGACAACCCGAGTTACCCTTGCGGCGCAGGAACGCTTCTGTGTCTTCTCTGTAATGCTGCCAACATCCTGGTCGGGATATTGTGCTGTAGTTTTGCAAGATGCATCGGGGGCACATGCCATTTTGATTATTCTAAAATATACGTGGACAAGACAAGGAACTCAAATAGCCAAAAGAATTTTGAAAAAAGAATAAAGTGGGAAGAATCAGTACCCAAGCAATCAGGTAGATGGTACTCAAGGTTTCTTTGTATTATTTCTTAAGACTCCACCTGAGTTTACAACTATCTCAAAAAGTTAAAAATATTTTTCAGAGCTATCAGGATTTGTAGTCTAATACCTTTCAATTATGAGCTTGTCTGGTAATATATATTTTAGGTAGCTAATCAAATTGATCTTTAAGACATCTATTTTATTTACAAAAAAGTGTTCTGGAATAAACTATAGTATAAAGTAACCTACATTTTTACTATCACCAAAACCCCATGTATATCTGTCCCACTTGTTCTATCATAAAACTTCTCATCCACTCCCTCAATCATTGATTTATTCATTCGGACAAGACGTGTGTGCGCAGACCCAGAGCAAGGCTCAGAGGCACACACTGTCCTACCTTTGTGGGGTGCCATCAAGTCAGACTCTCCACCTGTGCTCATGGCTCTCGAATATTGTAGAAGAGAAGTGCTGAAGTCATTGAAGTCTCAGGTCTATATCCTAATCTAAAGGATTTAGATTCCTTTGTTGAAGCCACTTTGAGAGTGTCAGTTTTTTGGCTTTTTGAAAGCCTCCTTTAAAATTTATAATCTGAAGGGGGCACAAAAGATCAACCTAAGTGTCCATCAATGAATGTATAAAGAAAATATGGGGCCAGGCGCGGTGGCTCACGCCTGTAATCCTAGCACTCTGGGAGGCCGAGGCAGGAGGATGGCTCAAGGTCAAGAGTTTGAGTCCAGCCTGAGCAAGAGCGAGACCCCGTCACTACTAAAAAAAATAGAAAGAAATTAGCTGGACAACTACAAATATATATATATAAAAAATTAGCCGGTCATGGTGGCACATGCCTGTAGTCCCACCTACTCGAGGCCGAGGCAGGAGGATCGCTTGAGCCCAGGACTTTGAGGTTGCTGTGAGCTGGGCTGATGCCATGGCACTCTAGTCCGGGCAACAGAGTGAGACCCTGCCTCAAAAAAAAAAAAAAAAGGAGAAGAAAATATGGTACATATACACAATGGAATACTCTTCAGCCATTAAAAGAATGAAATCTTGTCATTTGCAAAAACATAGGTGGAACCAGAGGACATTATGTTAAGCAAAATAAGCCAGGCACAGAAAGATAAATTTTGTATATTTTCACATGCGGGAGCTAAAAATGAAAACAATTGAATTCATGGAGGTAGAGAGTAGAATTATGGTCACCAGAGGGAAAGAGTAGTGGGCAGTGGGGGGATAAAGTGGGGATGGTTATTGGCTGCAAAAGTAGAGTTAGAAAAAAAAAAGTAGAGTTAGATAGAAGTGAATAAGGTGTGTATATATATATATATATATACATATTATTTTTTTTAAAGAGCTGGGTCTTGCTTTGTTGCCCTGGCTGGAGTGCAGTGGTGCAATCATAGCTCACTGCAGCTTCAAATTCCTGGGCTCAAGGGAAGATCTAGTATTTGATAGCATAACAGGGTGACTGTTGTCAACAATAATTTATTGTAAATTTTAAAATATCTAAAAGAGTAGAACCGGAATGTTCCTAGCACAAAGAAATGATAAATACTTGAGGTGTTGAATACCCCAATTACCCTGATTCAATCTTTAAACAGTGTACGCCTGTATCAAAATATCACGTGTACCCCATAAATATATATGCCTATTATGTACCCATAATAATTAAAAATAAAACAATTAAAAAACAAAACAAGACAAAGCAGGTACAAAAGTCTCTCTGGTTTCTCCCAAGTTGTCACTCTTCAGATCAGCGGGCTTTTCAAATTACATGGAAAGTGAAGAAGCCCTTTTTTTCTTCTTTAGGGTTTCATAGACCAAATATATTATTTAATTTAAAAAATACGAATAAAGGAGCAGGGAGGAGAAAAAAGAAAAAAATGAATAAAAATGTAAAGAATAAGTAGAGATTTTGTTTTTCTCTCGATTCTTCTATCAAAAATGGATCTGCCAACATTTGATCCCAAGAATTCTTTTTTTTTTTTTTTTTTGAGACAGAGTCTTGCTCTGTTGCCCAGGCTAGAGTGCCGTGGCTTCAGCCTAGCTCACAGCAACCTCAAACTCCTGGGCTCAAGCCATCTTCTGCCTCAGCCTCCCGAGTAGCTGGGACTACAGGCATGCGCCACCATGCCCGGCTAATTTTATATATATATTTTTTTAGTTGCCTGGATCATTTCTTTCTATTTTTCAGTAGAGATGGGGGGGTCTCGCTCTTGCTCAGGCTGGTCTCGAACTTCCGACCTTGAGCGATCCACCTGCCTCGGCCTCCCAGAGTACTAGGATTACAGGCGTGAGCCACCGCGCCCGGCCAATCCTAAGAATTCTTAACCGGAGATCTCCGGATAAGTGTGGGCACTGGCTGAGATTGTACGCCCTCTTTTGGCATAGATACATTGTTCTGGGGAGGGAGTCCACAATTTTCAAGAGATTCTCCACATCTAGACCCAGAAAATATTAATGTAAGAATAACTGTTATAACAGCCGAAGGATCTGGAGAAGTAGAACTAGATACATGGAGAAGAGCTTATCCCCAGCCAGGTGGCAAGCTGGCTTCCTCCTCACTCACCCAGTCTCTCAAGGGCCGATTGGAACACCCCCTCCCCTGCGAAGCTTTCTCTGATCAGCACCACTCAGCCGGAAGGCATCTCTTCTCTGAACTGCCCACGCCTTTGTTTGCTCCTCTCTTAAGACACTAACCGCCTTCTATCATATGGGAGAGTCTGGACTTCACCTCTGTTCCCCACCCCTGTACCATCCTGGACTCGGTCTGAGTAGATAATCTATAAATATTTGCTAGGCAGGTGATGGTACCCATCAACTGTCAGTGGATCCTGAGGGGTTTCATGGCAGCCTTTGCAGAAATGGCCTTGGAGAGATCTGGAGGCGGGAATGGTGGGTTCTTTCTTTTTTCAACATGCCAACAGGAAATGTAAGGCATTGGGCATGGACTGGGATTTCACATGATGTGAGCCGCCCAGTGGGGAAGGTGTAGTCAGTCCTCCTGCAGGGGCCGAACGCCTGCTCGGCTGTAAGTGCCCCTCGCATCTCCTAGATGGAACTCAGCTGCGGAATTGAAAATGCACTCTACCTTGTCCCAGCTGTCTCATTTGGGAAATACCTTAAAAACTCTACCAACCTCCTGACTTCACCTTTTCTTCAGAGTAAATCTATTCTTTTAAGGCAGGGTGGGGGGTGGAGAGAGGGGCTCAAGTATCCCTTGTTCCAGTGGAATTTGTCCCAGCCTCCCACAGCACTGCCTCCAGCTGCCGTCTTGCATTCTTGGCTTTTGAAGAGGGGAGGCAACCCCCTCTTATCTGGGATTGCCTGCTTAAACAAACGCAGTGGTGTGGAGGTATTGTCCTTTGGAAACTTGGCCTGGGACACTTTACCAAGTGTCTGCAAACATTTAGACACGGAAAACTACCCACTGTTAACCTGGAGCCCATTGTCTCTGCTCCGGCTGCTCTCTCCTGAAAGTGGCTTGTGGTTGGGGGTGGAGGTGGTGAGAGTTGGCCCAAGGGGACCCCTCGGCTGGGGCTCTGGGCTGGGGAATTGTGCTGCTGTTTGTTTAAACAACCTGAGTGTAATTGGATTGTTTGAGATGCCCAAGATGTTTGGGAAAGCAGAGGGGGGAAGGGAGGCAGCTTGCTGGGGCAGAGAGTCACCAGCAGGGACTTTGACGGCTGGCTGGCTGGGTGGTTGTCAGCCCCCAGATTGCAAAGCCAGCGGGAAGGATGGCCCTTCCGGCTTGACCGTGGGCACACCAGGACCTAGGTCAATAGGTCGGACCCCAGAGTCTATAAAATGTTAAAGCTCGTACTTAGAGGTGGATCAGGACATGAAGAATATTTAACTTAAAATCAATTATCCCTTCTTAACCATAACAATCCAAGGATGGCACAAATGAATAGATAATTGTTTGCTTCTTTTTTTAAACTTTATTTTTTAAAGTCCCACAAAAACAGTTGTCATGACCAACCCAGGTTTCCCGGGTAAGAACGCTGGGCGAGGAATTGTTTAGGAGCACTAACGTCACTTCTTCGGGACATATGCAGCCATGGGGGTATTCAACAGGCCTACGGAAAAAGAAAGGCTATGTTTTATTGTAGAGATCATACCCTTTCATTTGACCTGGGGAAAAGGACAAAAATGAGAAGAATTTGGGAATAATAGAAGGAATCTTTGCAATGCTGGGCCTGGCCAGCGCCACCCTGAGAGGTCAGGCCTCACGTGCACCTGAGGCGAGCAGGTAACAGGGAGACTCGACAGACCAGGTGGGATTACTTATTAGGGGTGCTCGCCACATAGGGAAGGATTAGAAAAAGTGTGGGGTTCCTGTTACGTGGCAGGCCCCAGCATACGTAATTTTACCTAATCGCCACTGACACTGGTGACCTGGGTTAGTAGAGAAATAGACCATGGCTCAGAGGGTTGAAATGAACTTGCCCAGACGACAGAGGGGGAATTGACTGAATCTGAATTTGCATGAAGATCCTCATGTTTTCAAAACCCTTCCTCCCTTCCTCTTTCTACTATAGCACACTCAAAATAAAGAATGAAAATGTAGAATTCATCACCGTGTAGGTTAAACAACAAATAACCCTCTTTTGTTATGCTAATAGCACATCTCACACACAGGCCTTCAGCTAAATAAACTATCCATTAAGGAAAGGATAGAAATGTTAACATTGGTAAAACCTACTGATCTTCTGATTGGGTATAGATTTTAGATTATTTGAGGATGGAATGCTTGTCATCTTCATTTTAAGATGGCTATCAGTTTTTGAAGTTGGCCCTTTTACTTGGTTAAAATAAAGTTATAGTCAAGTATCTTGTAACTGATTTGATGGAGCAATACCTGACTGGGCACATTTGCCCTTTCACTGTTAACATGAGCAACTCTATAACGTTAAACACAGTTTTGTAAAGTTTAAAAGATTCATAACAGGTTTTTGATGAATACTTTAAACATTGCTTTCAGAGAAAAGGGCTTTCTGTACTTCCCAGGCAGCTTGGTATCGCACAGGCTTTGGGCGGCAGCTACCTCTGTTGCCCTTGCTGGTGGGTATCATCGCATGGGCGGCGAACCACAGAGCAAACAGTGGTTTCACAGCACAGAACAATCAGTGTTTTTATGCCATTTGGCAACTCCATTCTGCTAGGCTCTGAGGGCTTCTTAAGGTAAGAGCCAAAGGACTTTTCAAAATCAGACCATGACCACACTTGCTTCGTGGGAGCTGGTAGCTTCTTTTAGCACTCCAGGTCTTTGGCACCAGAAGGCTGCCTGGCTGCAAAGACTTTAAAATGAAAGGTCTCGGCTAAGTAGAGGGGATATTTACAATATGGAGAGAAGGAAACATGGCAAGGCTGGTGGCGCAGCGTGGGAGAGTCGGACGGTGCCTTTTTATCCAACGCAGTTCGTAGAGGATGAGGAGGGTGAGTGCTGGGGGCGGTAGAGGGCTGAGCCAATGCAGAGCTGCCACAGGGGTGGACACGGCTGGCCTCGATCATGCCACGGAGATCACATGGACTCTGGGAATGCATTTCCCATTGGCCGAACTGAAGATCTCAGCTGTTGCTGGTTAATTTTAAAATAATAACTTTTTTTTCTCATTTTGTTGTTCTCACAAGGTGTACATGAATTGCTCAGGGTTGGGAAGTTTGTTCTTCAGTTATTAAACAGATGGAGGTTCCTTCCATACACTTTTGAGAATGACACCTCCTCCTCCAACCCCCATCCTGACTCCCCAAGTTCTAAACTCCCAACGCTTGAAAGGTTTAAACCTTGTTGGTTTTAATGATGGCAATCTACAATTAACAAATATGTTGGTCATGGGTGTTCTTTCCTGTAGGTTTGTTTAGAAGTGAAAACAATGTGGCTAGTCATAAAAGTTTCTATTTGTTTTAGGCTGGCTAGCTCCTGTGTTTGGAGGAGGGACGGCGCTCCTCAGAGAATCAGACTTAGTGTGATGTGTAGTAGCGTGTTTCATGGCTAAAGACCAACAGAGGCTAATGTCTCTTGCTTAGGAGGAATAATCACCATGCTAATGGATTCAAATTCTGTTGCACAGAATAATCACAGGTTAGTTGAAATAAGACTCCGGCTGTTTTGTAATTATCATTACATGGAAATGCACTGAATCAAGATGACTTAGATATTCGGTTAGAGGCACTGGGTAGATGGTGATGTTAGTTCCCATGGAAAGGCCCTGGGACAAGTTTATTTGCCATGTTTATTTCCTGTCTTGATTATTTCCAAAGTGATCAAGATAGGAAATAGGGAGAACAGGTTGGGTATATATGTGTACTCAATTCACTGCTTAAACCCACACGCTCTGGGATCAGAATTCATGGGTTCAAATCCTGGTTTCACCATTTACTACTTCTGTGATCTTGGGCAAGTGGGCTTATCTTTCTGTGTTTCAGAATCCTAATATCTAAAATAGGTATAATTATAGGGTTAAATAAGATCATATATATATATAAATAAATGTATATGCTGAACGCACCATCGATGCTCGATAAATGAAAGCCATCTTTATTACTAGAAGTGGTAGCAGTAATATTTCTCCTTGGGAACAGCACAGGGAGCAGTCCAAAGAGGTCGTGGTGGGTGTGTAGTGACCCGCAAACACAGCAGGAAGGAACAGGTTAGCACCATTTCCCAAACTATGAGAAAGAGAGGCAAGAAAGCTTCGATTTATAAAACTCCCTGAAGTCTCAAGGCAAGCCCCTCAGGGAAGAGGCCATGGTGGCATCTTGGGAAAAACAGTGGGCTGGGAATGAATGAGACCGAGGACTGAATCCTGGAGCTGGGGCTCACCAGCTCTGAAACTTGGAGCAAATTCTCTGAGCTTTAATGTCTTCGTTTATAAAATGGGGATTAAAAATACCTAAATGACAGGGCTGTTGTGATGATAAATAGTGTTATTATGCAAAATGTCCCACTTGGATGGATATTCAGGAAATGTTTGTTTTCCAAACAAAATTTGACTTCTTAGGGAATAATGAATCCTTGAAGGTATACAGTCCTCTGAGCTAGAAGCCAAAGCAGCCTTTGAAATCCCCCTGGAAGGAGCAGGCCTGAGCAGCTGCTGGTCACTGCCAGGTGGCCACAGACCTTTCACGCAGGCAGCCTTTGGTCCTTGTGCTTTAGGGGTCAGGAACCCCAGACTCACGTGCTTTCTGGGCCAGCCCTCCTGGGGCTCATCGTTCTGAGACCTTGTACTATTTGTTCATAGAATCTATTAGCAAAAAGGCAAACTGAATATCCTTCACTTGGACCCCGGGCTCATGTCCCAAGGAGAAGAGAAGTGAACTGCCTGTGGTGGCCGGTGGTTCTCCATCCCTGTTCCTTGTTGGCCTTTCTGGAAGGCCCTGGGCAGGGAGAGGGCCTGGTGTCTCTGCCTCTTCAGGCCTATTAGGACCTGGTTCCTGTTCTCTGATGCCAGGAAAGGCCTGGGGACAAGTTTGTCACTGGAGAAGCCACCTCCAGCAAAAGCCCTAGACCATTCCACTTCCTCTCCTCAAATTACCCCTGCCCTTTAGGGAAAGATACACTGAACATGAGGCAGCTGATGGGAATGTCCCCTTGACCAGCTCTGGGACGAGGATGTGAGTCACCAAATTACAAATGACCAGTAACGCAGGGCCAGGCAGGCTCCAGCTGCCCGTCACCCCAGCCCTCCTCTGCACCCCCAGCCACCCCTTCACCTGGTCCTTTTTATAAGTTATTATTTTAAACTAGGGCCCGTGGAAAGAGCACCACGAGAGATACTTGTCATGCCCAAGTTACAGATGAAAGTAGCTAAAGTTCAAACACGCGTGACCCTTCCCATTTTGTACCTGTTCTGTGGCCAGGCCAGGGTCCAAAGCCACTTTTCCTGACTGTAGGTAGCCTGTCTGCTACTCACTCCCCTGCATGCCACCTCTTCTAAGTCACTCCCTGACTGTGTGATGGCCACACTGTCTGGCCTGGCTTGCAAAGACCCCCACGTAATCAGCCCTGCATCTGGCAGGCAGCCCACCCAGATTGCTCTGCCCTGTCTGGTAGACAGGGATGGCTCCCACACCACCCCGCCTCCTCCCCACCCTGAGAATACCCTGGAACACTCCCCATTCCTTGGGCTTTTGTCTGGTGGCCTGCGCCTTCTCCCTGGAACGCCATTATCTGCAAGTTCCATTCTTCCTTCACGTCTGGGCTAAAGTCCTGCCACCTGGTGATACCCTCTTGCCCACCCAGCTCCTGGAGTGCCGCTCTCCACTCACAGGAGTGCTGCCAGTAATCATCTCCTGTGTATTTGCTGCTCTGTCACATGTGTTTTCTGTTTCATTTATGTCTTTCCATTCCCCCCTCCCACCCCGTACACATATTCCAACGAGACTAGATGACACGGCCCCTAAAAGGCAGCCGGCGTCGAACTAGCTCATGGCAACCGTGGAGGAGTTTCCCCCTTAGAGAAGCAAAGGCTACATCCTTTTTTTGCTGACTTAACAATGTCTTGTTGCTACTTTGTAAGGTGGCAGTGACTCACCATTAATGGTTTCTATTATCCACACCCTTACTTTCATAGTTCAAATTAATTATGACATGCATATCTGTGGGGTTCTCCATGAGACTGAATTGCTAGAGAAAAAAAAAGTGTTAGCGTCAGTAAGTTTAATCAGTAACAGAAGCGTAGAGTCCCAAGGAAAAGCTTCAGGAAAGGCTTCCATGGGGCTGCTCATGAGGAAGGAACAGGCTTCCCAAGCAACAGGTCCTGCTCACTCCTGCAGACTGAATGCTTAAGTGCTGACAACAGGCAGGACTGAAAGTTTTCTCT
This sequence comes from Indri indri, assembly GCA_004363605.1. Taxonomy (NCBI): domain Eukaryota; kingdom Metazoa; phylum Chordata; class Mammalia; order Primates; family Indriidae; genus Indri; species Indri indri. The sequence continues at coordinate 82,172 of RJWJ010001027.1, forward strand.
GGGCGTTTTTGACGGTTCATGCTATTAAAATAAATAAATAATTAAATATCCTTGATATCATTATACACACACACTTATATGTATGTATATTTATATGTATATATATTTTCTTTACTTTTCTTCTTTGTTATATGGAGTCGGAAAGATCTAGCTGGGTTCACGCCCCAGCATTGCTACTCACTGGCTCTGGGACCTTGGGTACAGCTCTTGCCCATTTCGTATCTATAAAATGTGAGCAATATGCCTTCCTTGCAGGGGTGTTGAGAGATCTGAGATAAATTGTGTTGTCTGGGACCAGTAGCATCCAGAAAGCTTGTAGAAATGCAGAGTCTCAGGCCTTACCCTGGAGCCACTTAGTTAGAATGTGCATTTGACAAGGTCCCTGGGTAATCTGCATGTGTGTTGAACACTCAAGAATTCCTATCCTCAAAGAACAAATAATCAGAGTATGGATCTACCTGGAGAAGACATTGGCTGTAGCTTACATTTGTAGAGTTCTTTCTAGCCTTTTTTTGGAATTGGGTCTTGATAATGTTTGGAGAAATAGCCATGAGGCCTTGGTGGCAGATGGAATGTGCCTGGGGTCTGGATGTAGGGGTGGCAGGGGCTGGGAACAGGTTATGGACACTGTTGAAAGAAGGGGGAAGTTAGAAAGGCGTGAGGAATATGAGAGGGAGATGGGGTCCCGAGATGGAGGAAGAGTTCTTTGAAGGCTTTGGGGGCATAGAGATGACAGACACAGAGAGAAATTAGCCTATTTACATAGAATTTGGTAGAGCAAAGTCTTTTATAAAAGTCACAATAGCTTTATACATTGGACTCCACCCAAATGTAATATATTCACACATACAGCAGATGGAAATAAAGCAAAACTATTACTAATTTAAAATAATAGATGATGGTGCTGGAATGGAATCTTAGAGATCATTATTGGTCTTATCCTTTTGGCCCCCGAAGCCCAGCTAGTTTAGGGACCTCTCTCATGTCCCCCTTACTGTGTGATCTAGGCAAAGGGACCTCCTCTCACCAGACCTTTTTTCTTGGCTGTGAAATGGGAAAATAAAAGTGAGTTCATAGGCCGTGGTGAGAATTCAATGAGATAATGCATGGAAAGTACCTAGCACAGGGCCTGGCCCCAGTTAAGTAATAACACATACTATTATCTATCACATTGCTAATGACCCAAAGGAGGTAGAGAGGGGAAATTTTTTTATCAATACTGCTACTATTATTAATAAAGATTAAGAAAGTAAGTCTGAGTTTCAAGGAGTTGAACAAATATTCTGTTGTGCCCAATCTGGGTAATGGTGATAACAGAACAGCAACAAAACCAATAATGATCACAACAATAATTACAATGTAATAAATATTAATCACAGCTAACATTACTTGGGTGCTTATTACGGGCCAAACACTAAATAAAGCACTTCACTTGGATTATCTCCTTTGGTTCTTCAAACATATATGATGTTTACAATACTACCCCCAGTTTGCAGATGTAGAAACTGAGGCCTAGGGAGATTAGGTAATTGGCCCAAGGCCCAGAGCTTGTCAGTGGAGCAGGAATTTGAATCCAGACTGACCGGCTCCATAAACTGCTCTCTTAACCACTACATTAGTTCCCATGCTAAAAAAACCGGTGAACAAAATGCTCTTTCCATTGGTGGCTATTTGCTTTCTGGCCTGACTGTCTGATATATTTTAAAGAAAACACGTGGTTGCAGGCTGAAAAAGAGCAAGTAGCTTGAAAACAGAAGAAAGAAGAAAATCCATTAACCCCCGGTGTGCCGTGCTAGGTGCGGTCACATGCATGCAGTCAATAACCCTCTGTGGATGTGTCCTGCACATTCGTGAAGAGCAAAACCAATGCTCAGAGAGGTTGGGCTGCCTGCCCAGTGTACAAGCTAGAAAGTGAAGGGACTGGAATTTGAGCCTGAGCCCCAAGCCCAAGCTAGCTCAGAGAAGACCTGGAGTTACGACTTGTATTTTTACCTGAAGGAAAATTATACCTCTCCCAATTTCCCAAGGTCCCTAAAACCTGGTTCTAATTCCAAGCTCCTCCATTATAAAGTCTTCAAACTGCTTGAAGAAACTTCCCCTACAATTGTTTGAAATCCCATCCTGGAAAGGCATATAAATCTCCTTTCTAGAAGTATTTTACTTTTGACTTATGGCTCAACTCTTTCTAATATGAATTTCAAGTAGCTTACAGATATACAACTGTGCCACAACAGAATGGAAAATTAAGGTAGGAAAGAGAAGTTTAGGTTAGTTGCCAAAGTATATGCCAAAGGGCCCTGAATCAAGTGACGTGGCTGTGTGGCGTTTTTTTTTTTTTTTTTTTTTTTTTTTTGAGACAGAGTCTCGCTTTGTTGCCTGGGCTAGAGTGAGTGCCGTGGCCGTGGTGTCAGCCTAGCTCACAGCAACCTCAAACTCCTGGGCTCAAGCAATCCTTCTGCCTCAGCCTCCCGAGTAGCTGGGGCTACAGGCATGCGCCACCATGCCCGGCTAATTTTTTCTATGTATATATATATTTTTAGTTGTCCAGATCATTTCTTTCTATTTTTAGTAGAGACAGGGTCTCGCTCTTGCTCAGGCTGGTCTTGAACTCCCGACCTTGAGTGATCCACCTGCCTCGGCCTCCCAGAGTGCTAGGATTACAGGCGTCAGCCACCGCGCCCGGCCTGTCTGGCGTTTTTAAGTGGAGTGGAATACTGTATTTATTACTTTCAGAGGGACCTCAGGCAGCAAAAGCCAAGTAACTTCCAATGGGATCTCTCAAAAATCCATGTGTCATGCAAGTGACTATAGAAAACAGAAGATAGTTCAAGGCATGGTCCGGCCTTAAAGCTAAAGTTCAGGTTGGGTGACAGCCCTTCCTTAATCTGCAGGCCCCGTGGTGAGAAAGGGTTTGGCGGAAGAGTCACAGGCCTTCTGTTATGTAGCAATTCTCAAGTTCCTAGTGCCTTTTCTCTGTGGTACCAGTTGGATGTGATATTTCACAAAAACTCCTTTGCTTTGACACGCTCTCTCTTGCACATTGTTCTGCTGGAGGGGATACCACTGCTCTTGCCAGGATGCAGAAAGCCTCCCTCCCAGAAAGATGGAACTTCCGAGCTCAGGGCCAAGGGGCCTGCACTGTTTCTCTCATTTACGGCTATCAGAAAAGTAGGGCAGGAATCAGCCTGCATCACCAGCCCCCACCCTGTGTCAACAGCCCTCACAAACAGAGCGGACGGCAGCCACCTTTTACACCGCCTGGTACTGTACACGGGGACCAGCTCACGCTCGGCAGAAAGGAAAACAAGAGCCAGCCCTGTTCCGCCGACGGGGCGATAACGCAGGCCCTGGCCGGGTGCTGGGGTTCTCTCCCCCTACGCTTCCTGGCAGACTTGTGTTTGAGCGGGGCTGGGGAGGGCGTGGACTTGCTTTGGGAAGGGCAAACTCTGAGTTAAGGAGCAGGCGAGAGTAAGGATGATTTATGATTGACTAAGCGACTATACCGTCGAGTTGGTCTCACTGCTGGAATCACGGCCACTTGGTGCAGTTGGTGTGTGTCTCCACCCAGGTGTGAGTTGAGAGTGCCCACGGAGAAAGGCAGGCAAGAAACGAACACGTCGTGGGCATCAGGGCAGCCCCGTGCGGTGCCACGCGGAGGAGGAGAGGGGATCTGGCTTTCCGAGGGCCCATTAAACACGTCTGATACCTGAATGGGTACAGCTGGCTTAGATCCTGCGTGCGTCATTGTTGATGTGGGGAAACTTGTTTGTAAAAGTGTGTGAGAATAACATTCTGCTTAACTCTGTCCACAATCAAAACTTTGGGCTCCGTTATGAATTTCAAAGAGTTAGTGAAGAAGAAACAAAAAATAGTGTTTTTCCTGGTACCCGCCGGTTTTAGGCAGCAAGGTGTGGGAGTGGGCAGTGGTGTGGTGGGCGGACACGGGAGTTGCCATGTACCCGGGACGATTACTTATTTCCCTCTGTTTTGGCCTCCTGGAGGGTGTTAAAGTCTAAATAGTTTTTTTTTTTTTGCCTGAATTAGCAGGAGAGTAAAATGTGTGAATGCGTTTAAAACACTGAAGTATTACACAAAAAGAAGACAGTATTATTATTTCATTTAGTGCTCACCACGACTCCATGAGGATGACATATCAGATATTACCATCCTCATTTTTTTTTTTTTTTAGAGTTGGGGTCTTGCTATGTTGTCCAGACTGGAGTGCAGTGGCTACTCATAGACCTGAGCCTACCGCATTGCAGCCTCCAGCTCCTGGGCACAAGTGATCCTCTTGCCTCAGACTCCTGAGTAGCTGGGACTACAGGCGAGTGCCACCGTGCCAGGCCCATTCCCATTTTTCATTTGAGTAAGTTAAGGACTAGGTAAATGAGGTTGCTGGCCCAAAGTCACGCAGCTGGGAAGTAGCTGAGCCAGGAGTGGGACCAGCTTGCTCTGCTGCCTTTCTGATGGAACCGCCGGCTGGCGCGGCAACAGTGTAAGGTTTAAGCCTTAGGAGGAAATGTAATAGGAAAGATACACATTTGACTTAACATTTCTCTTCCCATTTAAAAAATTAAATAGGCCATTGTCCAAATTAAAAATCTCTGATATGGAAACACATCCTGCACACGAGAACCACCACCCTTATTCTCCCACTAGAGTGGCCCAGAAAACAAATATTCCCTGAATGGGCATGTTCTGAGGCAGCACGTGTGTGCGTGTGAGTGTGTGTGTTTTGTGACTTTCTCCCAAGTTGCAGGTTCTAAGATGGAATTAAAACATCTTTTGCCCTGAAAACACTGTAACAAGCTAATTTCCCATGGCAGCCTTTGTAATTTCATTATACTGCAAGTGTAATCCACCATGAAAACATCATAATTTGCCAAAAAATCATTTCTGATATTATATGTGTTTCATTGCAAATGCACACATGATATTTAGGAACTTTATTAATAGGCTTTTTGAGCTGGCACAGGGGCCTAAATCTCCATTCGTAACACTATTTCTATTATAAGGCATCATAGGTTCCAAAAAGCCAACTTACACATTTTAAGAACAATTGTTGATAGAGGTATCGTTGACTGTCTGATAACTGGTCTCTGAAGACTAACGTTCCTTCTTACAAATTTCTCTAGTACGTGAAGACATTATCAGGCCAAAATGTATGCCAAAAGATGGGCAACAGGAAAACACATCGAATGTAAAAACAAATGAAAGATTCCAAACTTCCCGAAGCCTTGTTCCTGATTATTCTAACATAGCCTCTTGTTTTCTGTGCTCTTGGCACCCTCTCTTCTGATCTGCCAGCACTTTAGACAGCAACCCCGAGCCCTTTCTGGTCTGTGGTGCTGAATGCTCTGAAAGTGAAGAGAAGAAAAGGAGTTCTGAGACAGTGTGTGTGTTTAGGAACCTCAGAGTGACAGGGGCCCAGAAACCATCTTGCCGGGGCAGACTCCTCTCCACCTCCGTCTGGGCCGCCCCTTCCTCCTCTGGTGAACTCTCCCAGCCCTGCCCATACTCAGCACTCGCTCTGAAGCAAGCTGGTACTCACAAAATATTAACTGATGGAGATTTGTCTGTATTTTTGAAACCTATCAACATTGTCATCTTCTCAGATTTGGTTGTGTAGACTGGATTACAAAAGCAGGAATCAAATGTACGTGGTTGAACAAATAAATAAAGGTTTGAGTTATTGCTCAGTCAGCTGACTTGAGACCTGGACCCATCTTCCCATCATAATTTTCCCTTCTGCTTTCATTGGGAGCCCCCTCCCCTGCCAAGATCCCTGTCTTCCTTTCATTGTTGCAAACATTTTTATTCTTAGATGTGGGCCAAGAGCCTATCAATTAGGAGCTGGTCTGTAGGCCCCAGTGGGAGCTTGTTTGGACGCAGCTCGCGAAGCATTCTCACTCGTGTTGATTCACGACGGGGCTGGAGGCCAAGGGATGGGTCTTGCTGCAGCCCCGCTGTGAAGCAGACCAGGCCTGGGTCTGGGGAGCACGCCTGGCTTTTGGCTCTGCTGGACCTTCCTAATGTGTTTGTAAATCTTTTGAGCCCTGTAAGTAGCCAAGCTCGCTAGAGAGCTTAAGCACAGACCTGGAAATCAGCCACTCTCAAATTCTAATTCTAATGTTTCTCTTCCAGGCTTGAGTGTCCCCGTTTATACAATGGCTATTAATATTCCTTCCTTCCAAGCTCTCTAATCAGGCATTTTCATATGGAGTCACTCTTTGGGGCCTACTCTTGCGTGGAGTAACTTTACTTCTCATACATCTGGCATCACAGGGTCTCCCTAATCTGACTCCCACCCAGAGTCATGCTTTTATATTTTTCATGCTTTTATATTGTCATGCTTTTATATCTTGTTCTGCCTGAAAGAAACATCCACTATTTCTTGAGACTGCTCTTCTTTCTGGCTCAAAATCTTGACTCTCTGGGATCTGGACCTTCTGACATACTGTCCAGGAAATATGTTCAGTGTCCTTCTAGAGCCACAGGCTGTTAAAGACGGCAGGAGCCTGGAGGACCAGAAAAGGGCTTTGCGACAGAGAGGTCACACTTTTCTGAGCGCTCTCCGCTCTTTGAAGCTTTTCTTAGGACAGAACCACAAACTCTTTGAGGTGTTCTATTGTGAGTGAGTCTGTTTTCATCCTTTGGGTACATGCCTTGTTTCCTTGCCATTATGCTATAGGAGTTAAGACATGCTATGCTTATATTTTGAAATAGTGGCTCTTGAAAGAAAAATATTTTCTCTCCAGAAGGGCCACATCTTTTAAAAGTGTGAATGAAGTGAATATGATATTTATAAAACCTTTTGGGATGAAAGGCCTTTAAGCAAACACTCAAGCATGGAAAAATCAATGGAAATGTTCTTGGGAAAAGAAACGGTACAATCCGTCTTTGCGGGTGTCACATTGCTTTGCTCAAACACCTTGTCTTCCATCTGATAGTTGCAGGGCCTGCTTGGAAAATTTAACAGTAAAGTGGCAGAACAATTAACGATTTTTCAGCTTTGTCAGCCACTTATTTTATCTGTCAATAGATTTCCATGCTACTATGTTTTTGATGATTATCATTAAGTATCATTAAGTACATTTTTACTAATGAGCGTTTTACAGAATGATCCCATAAATATTGAATTGCTTGTTAGTTACTGTTCATTGGAGATATTATTAATACTTTAGCGGGCCCCTACACAACAGTGTCAGATGCAGCCCATGAATAAGGTCAAAGACAAAAAAAATGGTGCAGGTGGCATAGAAGGTGTAAAATGCATTTAAAATGCCATTAAAACAGATTGAGTGTCTGAGAGCAACTTTATTGCAACTGCAGCCCATGTACACTGATTGGCACCATTCATCTCTCACTCCGGCTTCAGTTTTGGCTGGTATCACACCAAGTTGACAATGAGCACCAATTACAAAGATATCTACTCTTGTGCAATGCTATTCTTTGTAGGACTATATAAAGCAGCAAACTTTCAAAATAATCTAAATGAATAAAGGTCTAGTTTAACAGATCATAGTACCTCCGCACAGAGGAATACTATGCCGTTGTTAAAGAAAAAAAAAAGGCAGATCTTTGTTTATTCATATGGAAAAATTTCCAAGACATATTGTTTAGTTAAAAAAAAAGCAAGATATTGAGCAGCGTGTACAGTATGTGGTCTTTAATGTAAAATAAAGCAGTTGCTGGATATTTGTGTATATTTGTATGTGCATAGAATACTTCAGGAAGAAAACGCAAGAAACTGATATTGATAATGGGCTGTTTGAGGGCAAGGAATCTGAGAAACTAAGGTGGGAGGGAGATGTTTTCAATGTGAACCTTTTTGCATGGGTGGCGGCTTTACAGTGTGTCAGCTTGGCTAGGCTGAACTACATTTCCCAGAATTTGCTTTCCTGAGTGTTTCCAGTTAGCATAGGCTCCCAAAGAGACAACTGTGTGAGCTTTGGAGGGTGGAAGTGAGGCGGAGGGTGGAAATGAGGCAGAAGCTGTTTTGTAACTCACACACATTTTCACTTACCTGTTGGCTGCCCTGGTGCAGTGGCCGCAGCCAGGCCCACAGTGGCTCCATCCTCCCTTGGATCCTTTCTCAGCTTTTCTGACCCCTGTGTTTAGCTACGTGATAAGGGCACCAGCTTCTTCCGCAGGACACCAAAGTCAGAGGTGGCAAGAATTGACACCTTTCAGTCCATGCTCCTGGCACACTTGTGGGTTCCGGCTTGTCCTTGTTCTCCCCTACTTTACCTCTGTTTTCTTGTGGACTTGAAACTCTAGCGTTAGGTGTCAGGACAATCGCCTTGCCTAGACTGCTTAACTAGCTCCTGCAATTGCGTAATTGTTGTACCAAAGCCCCTACTCTGTGTGTGTGTGTGTGTGTGTGTGTGTGTGTGTGTGTATAATAACCGCCTAATTGTTCTGTTTCTCTGACCGAAAGCTAATACAGAATTGTTAGTTTTTTTAGCATGTTCATGCATTACCTATTCAAATATTAAATAAAAATGTACTTACTTACTTAATTAAATTATTAGAGACAAGGTCTTGCTCGGTTGCCCAGGCTGGAGTGCAGTGGTCTGATTATACTCATTGAAGCCTTGAACTCCTGGGCTTAAGCAATCTTCCTGCCTCAGCCTCCACACCTGGCCCTAAATAAAATTTTAAAATAAAGATTCAAAAGTCAGAGACTGGCCAGGAGCAGTGGGAGGCCTGTAATCCTAGCACTCTGGGAGGCTGAGGGAGGAGGATGTCTTGAGGTGAGGAGTTTGAGATCAGCCTGAGCAAGAGCGAGACATCATTTCTACCAAAAATAGAAAAAAATTAGTCGGGCATGGTGGTGTGCACCTGTAGTCCTAGCCACTCAGGAGGCTGAGGTGGGAGGATCATTTGAGCCCAGTAGTTTGATGGGCTGTGATGGAGAGTGCTGTGATGATGTCACTGTACTCTACCTAGGGCAACAGCCTGAGACTGTCTCAAAAAAAATTAAAAAAAAGAGTCGGAGACCAAGTCCTACTATTCAGGTCATATTAGGAGTTGAGGGAAGATAGTCTGGATTCAAGATGGGAAGGTCTGATGATGCTACAAAACTGTTGGGCCAGTCACATATGGCTCAGTTAGTATAAAGTTAGAATCTTAGAAAAAAGGTGGGATTCCAAAGCATGCTGTTATGCTCCTGTGAGAGCCAGATCATCCCATGTGTATCAGTTAACCACTGCGGCATAACCAACCAGCCAAATTTATTGGCTTAAAACAACTGCTATTGTATTTGCTCACAATTCTGCGCATCAGCAATTTTGGCTGGGGTCAACAGGACAGTTCTTTTTTTTTTTTTTTTGAGACAGCCTCATTCTGTTGCCCGGGCTAGAGTGCTGTGGCGTCAGCCTAGCTCACAGCAACCTCAAACTGCTGGGCTCAAGCAATTCTTTTGCCTCAGCCTCTGGAGTAGCTGGGACTACAGGCATACACCACGACACCTGGCTAATTTTTCTATTTTTAGTAGAGACGGGGTCTCACTCTTGCTCAGGCTGGTCTCAAACTCCTGACCTCAAGCAATCCTCCCACCTTGGCTTCCCAGAGTGCTAGGATTACAAGTGTGAGCCACCGTGCCTGGCCAGGATTTTCTCTTTATCTTTAGTTTTTGGTAAGTTGATCATGATGTGTCTAGGTGTGATTTTCTTTGTTTTTATCCTGGTTGGAGTTTATAGAGATTCTTGGATATATCAGCTGACATTTTCATCAAATTTAGAAAATTTTTGGCCATTCCATATTCAATTGTTTTTTTCTTCTGATCTTTCTTCTATAGCTGAGGCTCTAATTAGCTGTATGTTAGATCACTTTATATTGTCCCACAGGACATTAAAGTTTTGTTCACTTTTTTTAGTCTTTTTTGCTCTGTTTTGTATTGACAGTTTCTGTTGACCTATCTTCCAGTCACTAATGCTTTATTCTTAATTTCCAATACGCTCTTAAGCTCATCCAGTGAAATTTTTATTTCTTGATTAATATTAATTTCTTTTCAGTTCTAGAATTTGTTTGGTTATTTTTATAGGTTTCATTTTTTATGCTATGATTCCACTCATCTGTTCACTCATTGTGTCAATCTTTTTGTTTATAATCTTTAAACATATTTATAATAACTGTTTAAAAAGTACTTGCCTGCCAATTCTACCATCTGTGTCATCTCTAAATTTGTTTCTATATTTTCTCCCCAGGTTATGTGTCATACTTTCTTGCTTTTCACATGTCTAATAATTTTTAATAATTTACTGGACATCATGGACTCTATTTATTGATAGTTTGGATTTATTGTTTGAAATTTTTTATGGGTTGAATTTTGTTCTGGAAGCAAGAACAAAATTCTTTTTCTGATTAATCAATCTGGTCACATTAAGGCTTTGTTTAAGTTTTTGTTAGGCTTTACTCTAAGGCTAGAGTAGCCATTTTTTCCAATGGCTTTCTGGAGTCTCACCTGAACACTTGGGATTTCAGTGAAATCTCTCCAGTCTGACTGGTTAGAATGCCAATTGTTCCAGCACTGTTCAGTCTCCAGAATCTCTCTGTTTAGCTCACACATCCCCAGAACTGTTCTTGCCATACCTTGCAGAATTTTGTTCTCCACGTGTATTCAGCTGAAAATGCAAGGAGACCTCTCTGCAGATTTATGGAAGTTCTCTTCACAGTTACCTCTTCTCTGTTATCCTTCTGAACAAATTCTGGCTGCTGCCTTGGCAACCCTGTACTACAATCTGTTTCCTTCACCCAGAAAGATGGCTGCTTTCTATTTGGCTCCACTTTCCTTTGCCTTGGTTTGGGAAGTATTCTCAGGCAGAAAACTGGGGTGAATGTGGATCTCACCTGCTGTATTTCCTTTCTCTCAAGGACCACATCCTATGCTATCGTCTCTATGATGCTAAAAAGAGTTACATCATATATTTTGTTTATTTTTATAGTTATTTAAGGTGATAGAGTAAGTCCAAAACTTATTATTGAATTGTGACAAAATTGGAAGTCTCTCTCCTGCACTCATATTTCTAAATAATATGGATATTCTTGATTTGTCAATTTTAGATGTTAATTATTGGCTTCCTATTATGGGATAATAGCTCATTTAAACACTTCTTTCTCTCTCTTCAGTCTCATAAAATTATATCCCTATTCTGATTATATGCATTTGCTGACTCTTGTTAGGGATTTGTAAATCCTATTCACTACTAAACCAAGTTGTGCACTTTGATCATGTTTCCTTTTCTGTTCAAATTTTGTTTTTCCTAGAGTTAATATCTGGTTGGTTTATTTTATCTGCTTACTTTTTAAAAATGTGTAAGTTTTCCCTCGCCCACCAATAGCTCTCTTACTTCTAAGTGAAAGCGCCTCTCAGTAATGTTTTCTACTAGAGGCTTTGACTTTCTGCTCCAATTTGAATGGCCCATGGTTTTGTAAATGATGTCAGTACTCCCATCCCCAGATTTTCCTTCCTGCCCCTCTCTGCCATATTCCCTGCTTGCTGGATCCATGTCTCACTCTCTTTTGATTTACTTCTTCATTTTTGTGGAACAAATACTCCAGTACCTTCCTGAGGAAGAGTGCATAGGAAGTACATTTTTGAAAGTCTCTTTAAACATTTAGAATATGTCTTTATATTACTCTCACACTTGGTTAATGGTTGGCTGTCTATAAAATTCCAGGTAGAAAATAATTTATACTCAGAATTTTAAGGGTATTACTTATCCTCTAGCATCCAAGGATGCTATTCAAAATTTTGATTCCATTTTCGTACATGATCCCTTAAATATTACCTGTGTTTTCTCTCTAAAAGGTTTTAGAATCTTTTATTCATTTATTTGTGAAATTTGATGATGATTTGTCTTGACGTGGATCTTTCTTCATTCTGAGTGCTTGGCACTCGATTTTTCAATCCAGAGACTCGTGTCCTTCAGATCTTCTTGTATTATTTCTTTGATAATTTCCTCTCACCCATTATCCTTTTTATCTTTTGCTGGAATGCCTTGTATTTGGAAGTAGAACTTCCTGGATAGAGCTGCTTTTACTTAGTTTCTCCAGGGAACAAATCTCTAGTTTCATTCTGCAGAATTACGGAGTAGAGGAAAGGCGATGGTGAGGGGCGTTGGCGTGACTGCAGCGTGGAGGCGGGGACCTGGCTGCTTCTTACACAACTGTCAAACGATACCTCTGTGTCTATCACCACTCTCTTACACCTACCTTCTGCATTAACTGCTGCTTCCATAACAAATGCATTGCTTCCCATCCCATATAGCATACCCTACAGATATTTCGGTTGATTTTCCTCCTTTGTGCCGAGTCACTTACCATTTCTCCATCAGCTTTTATTCTTCCTATATTTTGAGGGAGGAGGGCTTCAGATCTTTCAGTTTCACTAAAATTCTAATTTTGTGTTAATTCCTTGTTTTCTTTGTTTTGGGATTTTATTTATTTATTTATAATATTTTGAGAAGAGAAGCAAATGGAACCGTCTTTACTCTGCCACCTTGGAGTCCAATTTTTAAAATCTATGGATTTCTCCCTCCACCTCCCTCCTTTCCCTGCCTTCCCTCCAGGGTCTCAAATGGTGGAGATCAAAGCATTCGTATTCCACAGCTCTTCAGTGTTAGTACAAAGCCTCCGTCTTCACATTGGTGAAGCATGATGGCGGAGACAAAAGCAAATTAAAAAAACCCCAAACCAAATTAACAAACAAATAAATATCTGATTACAGAAATTAACGCTAGGAAGAAAATGATGTGAAAGAGAATAAGAAGGGGCAGGCTGGGAGGTGTTTACAGGGCGGCCAGGGTAGGCCTCTCTGAAGAAACGCCATTGACACTCAGACTTGAAAAGGAGTTGACCCTTTGAAGAGGAAGAAGGGGTGTTTGAAGAACTGAAAGGAAGCCGGTGAGGCTGGAGTGCAGAGACAAGGAGGAGCGTGGCTCCGGATGAGATTGTGGAGGTGGGCAGGGGCCCAGCCACACAGGACTTTTGAGCCCGCTAAGAACTTCAGATTTTATCTGAAGTGCAGTGGGGAGCCTCTGGCACGGGTGGTGGGGTTTAAGCAGGAGAGTGACATAGTTTCTGCAGTCACAGTTTTGAAAGTGTCACTGTGCATGCTGCGTGTAAAACACACTGGGCGGTGGAGGTAAGAGTCAATGTCAGAGTGGGGGGACAGTCGGGGGCTCTTTCAGCAGTTCAGGCGGGAGATGATGGTGGCTTTGATGGGGCGGGGGGACACGGCAGTGGAGAAGAAGAGAAATGGATGGAGTCCGGATTTATTTCAGAGGTCGTCTAGGCGGGATCTGTGCGGGACTGGATGTGAGGCGTGGGGAAGAATGCAGGTATTTACAGACAGCACGCAGGTGGGCCTGGCATCACCTCCCGCGGCCCCCGCGGCTAACACTGGAGGTACTGCTGTCTGTGTACCCACTCTGAGACGGCTGTCTTAGGAGAAGGCCACACGCATCTGTGCTGAGGGAGTAGGAGCTCTCTGAAGTTCTTAGACAGGAAATGGGATTTTTGAAAAGAAATCTGTGCTTATTTCAGGGCATTGCTCCCCCCAGGTTGTGGGGAAAGGTGACAATAGTTAAAATGATGATGTGATGATAATTAATAATAATAATAGCTAGTACTTGTTGAGCCCTTATGATGAGCTAGGTGCTCATCACCTGATGAGAGGTCAAGCATCTTGCTCTAAGTCACACAGGAAGCAGAGGGACAAGGCAGGACATGCCCCCACACAGCCTGGCCCTAGAATCTATTGTCTTTACCACTGGCTATTTAATGAGCTCTGAAAGTAGGCAGATGAACCTTGCTAGAAAATGCCATCAAGCACCCTTTTTGGATGTGGGACTAAAAGGTCAAGTTCAAGTACAATAAGTATTTGAGAAAGAGCTTAGAATTTTAGAACCAAAATTCAAAACAACCACCGCAATTAACACCACCAACAACCAGCAACAAAAACCTGAAAATGTGAAAATGGCCTACTTTGGCCAGCCTAAGAAGCGAAGATCCCTATTGGAAGCTGGAGGTTACCACTGGCTCTTCCTGAGCTGGGCGGGTCACTTACCTCATCAGGGTGACTTTGGCTCAGGCACTCCTCCTGCCTGGGGACCAGGATGAGTCAGCTCCTCGCTGGGAGCTAATAATTAACTGGCTCCATTTCTGCCCCATCCTGGGCCCTACTTTCCACCCCACCTGGGACCAGGACAGACTAGGGCACCACCAACCTTGGAGATGGCAAGGCTATAGGTTTTTAATTGCCAGGAGATACCCTTATCTCTGGCCGGTCCTTTCCTCCATTAATTTACACCTTCTCTTATCTTTTCCATCTATTGTGTCCCTGCCAGGAGCGTCTGTCCACGCCTGCGCCTGCGTTGTCACCCATCTGCGAGCAGGCGCGCCTGTCCCCCTGCTGACCCCTCGGGAGCCTCATTTATCTCCCTGCCGGCCGTCCTCATGCCTGACCCTGTCCAGGCTCCCTTTGATCTGGCCTCGCTCCCCTCTGCCTTCGCCCAGCCTTCTCCTTTCTCCGTTTCAGGCGGAGTCCCTGCCCATTCCAGGAATTCTCCTGACTCCAGGAGACAGTGTTTCTGGGAGCTGGGCCCCTTTGTCCCTCCAAAAGGACAAGAAGGCGAGAAGGGGAAGCGGCCGTTTGTGCAGCCAGAGGAATGGGACCTGAGAAAACAGACGGGGTGGGTCTCCTGGGTCCCAACTCAAAAGAACAGGGGGTTGGAGCAGGGAGGCAGGAAGTGAGGGGCTCTGTGGGACAGGCACGTATGGGGCGCCTACTGTGAGCAGAGTGCTGTGCGATGGGGCTGAGATCCATCATTGGGAAGACCTGGTCTGGCTGCTGGCCAGCCCCTCCCTGGCCCCGGTGGCTGCGAAGCAGGGAGACGGGCAGGAGCGTGGCCTTGGTGGGCGGAAGCTGCCTGGCGCCCAGGCATTGGCCCCTCGTTGGGTGACTGAGGCAGCAGCAGGCCGGCCTGTGAAGGAGCCCAGCGCCACATGCCCGGCTCTGATTAGGGCAGACGTTCTCTCATCTGGCTTGGTTTTGGCCTGAGCCAGCCCTCAATGCTCCGGTTCCCCTGCCTGTTTTCAGCCTGCTTCCATCGGCCACTGTTGAAACCTGCAGGGGTTTCATGCCTCCCTTCTTCTCTAGGTGTCTCTTCAGTCCGAAATTTCTCCCCAAAATGCCAGCACTGGGCTGGTCCTGGGCATCCTGCCACCCACAGCAAATAGAAAAAGAAAATGTGTCCTTACTGTCGCCACCAATGTTTGCTGTGGCCTTAGGGGGAGGGGCGGGCCCTGGCGGCTGGCACACCTGCTGCATGCAGGGAGGAGCCCAGGGCCGAGGCGGGGGCCGTGCAGGTGGCAGGGAGAGGCCAAGTGGCAGACCTCTTTGCTGCTGTGTGAGGAAAGCCAGGCACTGCCAGGGCTTCCAAGGGCCACCGGGAAGCTCTGTACAGTATCTCAGTGCTCATTTGCAGGGAAAAAGCTTGACATTAAAAAAACGAAAACAAAAACTGAACTCAGGAGAGATACATATACGACTGTCACCAGCTGGTGCCCTAGAACGGCTGGAAAGGAGGGGATGATGGGGTGGGTGGGGAGGCGCAGGCCTTCGAAAGAACTTCGGCCTTCGTTTTGCATGAACTGGGGGGCTTGGGAAGGTTTTGAGCAGAGGGGTGACGCAGTCTGGCTTAGCTTTTAAAGGAGCTACTCTGGCTATTGCTGGAGTATAGACTGGGGGGGGCTGTCGGGGGAGGAGGCCATTGCCAAAATGCAGGAGGGTGAGGATGGCGTGGGCAGGTGGTGCCCATGGAGGCGATGAGTGGGGTCGGATTCTGGGTGTGTGTGAGGGGCAGGGCTGACAGGCTTTTCTGACGGCTGGATCAGATGTGGCATATGAGAGAAAGAGAGAGAAGAGTTGGGGATGACGCCAAGGGCTTTGGCCCGAACAGCCGGAAGAATGGAGTTGCCAATTGCCGAGAAGGCGACGATATAACATCATCCCCTTCGCCCAGCCCGTGTCCCCTTCTGACTCCACGAGAACAGACGCATGGAAGGGAAGGAAGCTGAAGCTGGCGCCTGGCGTCGGGCCTCCCACATTGTCAATAAGCAATGTGGAAGGAATGGAAACACAGTGAAAAAGAAAAGGAGATCAAATATTTGCCTAAAGATATCTGAGCAGATCGTGGGCTTCCGAGGGCCAAGTGGTCCCTACAGTTTGGGACAATGGGTCGAAGGAGTGTTGGGGTCAGCACGAGCGTCCATAATTCTTGTGAATTCTCATTTGGCGTTTGGTTTTTAAAGTTGTAAAACTGTTATAATAATGCCTACTAACAGGAGTGTGTCACAGAGTGGCTGTAAAATAAATACGGGGCTTTAAGTTATGTTTCTGGACAGATTCTAGGACAGGTGCTGCCCAAGGGCAAGCTACCATTCTGGGGAAAGATAGTACGTGAGTGATCCAGCTTCCCTTTCTCAGCAATCTTAGCTATTCGAACCATTCTCGAGCACAAGGAAGTCAGCGAAGAAAGGACACCCACTAAAGCTCAGAGACTTTACTAATTGGAGAGCTTCACAGATCCCCACCCGGAGCCTTGGAGCTCTTAGCTCAGAAATGTGTACCTGGTTTTGATTGTCGGGTAGACCTGGCTGGAGTAGGACCGGTACAACAGAATGGTCAATGGCATGAGCTCTGAACTCACACAGCAGAGCTTCCCCTCCTGCCTCCAGCCATGGGAACAAGGGCGAGTTCATTCATCTCTCTGAGCCTCCATGTCCTCATCTGTAAACATGGACAAGGACTGCTTTATAGGGAATTTGTCAGGACTAAATGAAGACATATTCATGAAGTGCTTAGTACAGTGCCAAGTATGTGGTAACTGCCTAACAAATAGCTATTAATATTATTATTATCAATCTCAGCAGCAAAGTAGGTGCTATAAATTGGAATATGGAAAGAAATTTTTAAATGTTATAGCCCAACTTGAGAAAGATAGGCAAAAAAAATTATAAAAAATAAGCATAAAAAATTTTAAAAGCCCGTAATAATTCAGCGTTAGTGTAAAGGAAAATAGCTCAATGCATTTCAGTAGCATTTGGAGGCGTATGTTGTGCAGTGTTGAAGTATAATCATTATTAAATTAATAATACCCTGAATCATCAAGAGAACATTCAGCACACTCTTTAAAAAGACAGAGAAGTGTATAATACATATTTTAGTTAAAACAAAGTTTTTGTGCAGGCACTTGTGTAGAACGGATTGTAAACCAATAATACCAAGTAAATAAAACTCTCTTACTTGAAAATTTCCAAGGATTTCCCCCAATGAGGACTTGAAACATTATTTACATGGGGATATGATTATTTTTTTAAAAAATGCACTTGATGCATATCATAATCTCCTTACATATAAGCCAATGAAGTTGTTTCATGTTTTAAATATGTCAGCTACAGAACCCTCAAAACTACACATCCACAGCAGGCCTCCAACTAGCTGCACAGAAGTGGTGGACATGCGTAAGTCAGAGGTAGAACTGGTTAGAGGCAGTAGATTTTCAAGCATATTAACATGCATATTAACACGCATAGATCGTATGAGAAATGCAACGGCCTTAGGGAATAATGGAATAGAATCTTATCTTCCCGGCCTGTCCACATTCTCCCCTGGCTGCGATTCTTTCCCCTCCCTATTTCTGAGCAGATCTTGGGCCCCCAAAGGCCAAAGGGCCCCTGTGGTTTGGGACCTTGGGCCCGTTTCCTGCTCTTAGCCTATTCCGGTAACTCCCTTCTGGGCCCTGTGTAGGTTCCCTGTTGGGCTCTGTCAACTAAAATGATCACAAGTTGGTTCTTCTGTGGGGACAGGTCTTACTCCTCTTCACAGCCCCAGTATAGGGCCCTAGTATAGGTTTTGATCCAAAACAGGCACTCAGTAAATGCTTGTTGAACGGGATTGAGTTAGCACAGGTGAGAATTAGCAGCTCTCTTCCTTGCTGAGCCACCTGGATCAATAGCTCCTGGAGAGCCTTGGCCCAGACAGCCAGGCTGGCCCTGCAGACGGCCTCAGCCTCTGTCCCTGTGGGTGCCAGGCTGGCTGCCTTCTTCCCCACGTGGATGTGGGCCTGGCTTTGGGGAGCGTCCGGCTGGGCTCTGCTTGAAGGCCGTGGATCGGCTGAGCACATGTGGATTGCCCTGAAGCAGCATTTTCCCAAGGTTTGGCTGTGCTAATTATTCCTTCCCCTCCTGCTGTTAAAACCTTGGACTAGAAAATGAAATCAAGGGAGGGGCTGTGGAAGGGCAGAGGGGAAGGAAAGGAGTTAATAAGCAGAACAAGGTCACCCATCTGCTGCCGCTTTCCACACTCCCTTATCTGTGATGCCACCAGCCCCAAGGTCCCCTCTTTTCATTAAAACAGTCGAATCTCCCAAAATGATAAAAGTAACTAAATTCTGGCCTTCTGTCTTAGACAAAACAGAGCTTGCCTTGATACTGAGGCTGTCCTGATGAGAGGAGCTTCTCTCCTCCTTGCAGCCCTAAAGTAGGGGCAGAAACACAGCTACTGCTGGAGAGACCACTGAAACAGGTGGGCCCCGGCTCTCCCACCTGGGCAGGCAGACAGTGTGTGTTTCCTGGGCAGGTGAGAGACAGACCTGCCAACTCCTGCTCCCTGACATGTCTGTGACAATATCTTGTCATTCCACACCTCTGCAGGGGTGTGGGGATGAACTGGCCAGCCTCCCTCAAAGCCAGAAAGCTGGAGTTCCTCAAAGACCATGCCGCCTCCGTGCAGTGCCACAGCACGGTCTGCATACCACAAGGAGACGCAGGGAAATGCATGGGCAAACCCTGCCCTTGACAGAGGTGCTGGGCTGGAAGGGTAAGGGCATGTTACCACTGGGTCAGGTAGACTCTAGTTGTGTGACCCTCAGCAAGTCATCAAGTCTCTGTGAAATAGGAATAGTAACCACTGTGTCACAGAGCTAAAGGAAATAGCATATGAGGTTCTAGCACCTGCTTGGCATATAGTGGACACTCAACTGATGTTTCTTCAATTATTCCTAAAGAGATCCACTATATAAATCTTAATGCAACCACCAAGACCACAGCAAAGAAACCAAAACAAAAAGTAAAAGCAAGGGAAAAGGCTAATACAGTGTGTAAATTCCTTCAGGATATTTTAACAAACACAAGCGGAAGCATCACAAATGCACTTTCCACTTTTCTATCTAGTGACACATCTTGGAGACCATTTTCAATCAGTATCTAGAGATCTGCCTCCTCCTTTTAAAAAATGACTACACATGATAGTCTATTGCATGGGCACAACAGGCCTCTGTTAATTGACAGGTGCATATAATCTTTTGATGTGCTCAACGTTGTGAGCACGAATATCCTTGTACACACTTCTTGGAGCGCCTGTGTCAGTAGACCTGTAGCCCTACACCTTCCAACACCGGAATCAGCAAACTGGGTGACAATATAGAAGGCACATTTTTCAATTTTGCTGAAAGGGAGAACTAGTACAACTGGTGGGCAGAATTCCATGGCCATCTCCTTTAGACTATCATTTATTTATACAGTCTCATATATACGTAAGTTATATGTATCACTTACATATCGAGTACCCATTATGTACCAGATGCTGTTGTAGGCACCTGGAATGCATCGGTAACAAAACCAACAAAGATGCCTGCTTCACGGAGGTGATAAACTAGCAGGGAAGACAGATAAACAATAAACTTAATAAATGAGGAGATTGCGTAGTACATTAGAAAGAGAGAAGTGCCGTGGAAAATGGGGAATGGCAGAGCCGGGTACAGAGTCCTGGGCAGGGGACAAACTTGAAGCTCTTCTGTGATGTATAGAGTGTGGCACATGATGGCCAAAGACACATTTCAGTTGGACTGAAAGGAATTTGAAGGAATTAGAAGTTCTCTGCCTGGCTAGGTTTGCAGATCCTCGCTCTCTTGGCCACCTGCTCTGGGAAAACTCCAGAATGCCAACATTCCACTTCCAGTGTGTCACCCACAGAGTAGGATGAGGCAGTCGCTGTTTGTGTGGAGGACGATGTCACGCTGTTGTCACATATTGAATTTACAGTTGTCAGAAGTCCCTGGGGTAGTTGGGCTGCTTGTTTTCCAGGAATTAAGCCAAGTTATCCGTATTCTATTCTGCTTAAGCTTTATTTTTCAACCTTAATTCAGGGCATCTGTGAGTCTTTTCCCCTAACTGTTTCCTTTTTAAATTTCATTCCACGTTTCCACTCTGTTGTGATGCTGAATCTTGATTCTAAGTAAGCACAGTTGTTGTTGGGTCCTGGAGGTCAATTTTTTTTTTTTTTTGGCCAAACTAAGGAGTCTGGACTTGACTCTGAGGGCAATAGGGAGCCACTGAAGGGCTTTGAGCAGGGCAGTAACAAGAACAGATTTGCCTTCTAGAAACATACCCAAGGACCAGGGCCGAGAACTGATTAGAGGAATACAAGATACCAGGTAGTGAAACCAGGATCCGCGGTTGGAGGAGAGTTGGTGAGGGCCTCCACCAGGGCAGCAGGGGGGGGGCGGAGCAAGAAGGATGGGCAGAGGCTTTGGGGGGAAGGAAAGGGGTGTGGGGCTGCCATGGATGCCCCAGGGGAGACTAGATGAAGCCTTTTGCCAAAGTAAAGAATACAGGGAGGAAGCACAATTTAGGAGGAGGTTGATGAGCCTGACCTTGGACATGACGGTGGTGAGGAGCCTGGCTGAGACCCAGATGAAGCTGTCTCCTGGGGCCTGGGAGACAGGTTGAGCCTGGGGACCTACCTGCTAACTGAGGGAACTAGGAAGATCGCATGCATGAAAGAAGATTCCAAGGGCTGCCATGTGGAGGACTTGGATGTGCCCTGTGCAGTCCTGAGGTTGCAGCTAGGATGGAGGGTGGAAGCTATAGGGATGTGGCTTTCGGGGCAATAACAGAAGAACTTTCCAATAGGATGGTTACAGTCCTGTTGCAGGCAGCAGGGGACACCAACTTGGCACTGTGTGGGAGGGATTGTCTACTGAATGGCTAGAGATGACAATAACAGTCTCTGCTCACAAGGAATTCATAGTCACGTAGGGAATTTTAGAAGGGAAGTGACAACGGATTGGACTGTATGTCCACTAGGAGCTCAGAAAAAGGAGAGATTAGCACCAACCAGAAAGGAAAAAGTGATGACTTCATCTGGATAGCTGATGAAGAGGGGGATCCCCTAGATCTCTGGGGCTGGAGGGATGGGGACCAGCTGAAGGTCCGTTGACAGCCCAATCGGGGAAGGTGGCACTCTGCTTGGATCCCTCTAAAGGCTTCTTATGTCACTCAACGTAAAAACCAAGCCTTTCAGTGGCCTGCCAGGCCCCCCAGGGTCTGTCTCGGTCTGATCTCATCTCCTGTCAGGTCCCCCTGGGCCACGCTGTGCCCGTACACATTCTTCCTAGAAGTCCTTCGGCAGGCCAAGCACTCTTCTGCCTCAGGCCTGTGCAACTATTTCTGGTGCCTGAACGTCATTTCCAAAGATTTACACATCTTGCTCACACACACTTTCTGGGTTTCTGCTCAGATATCACCTTCTCATGGGAAGCCCTGACTACCCCACGTAAAACAGCAACTCTACACCCTTCTCTTTGTTTAATGGATCTTCACAGCACTTATCGCCACCTTACATATTATATTACAGTATGTATGTGGTTATGGTCTGTCTCCCCCAACTAGAATGTAAGTTCCATGAGGCAAGGACTTTATCTGTTTTGCTCACTGCTGTGTCTCTGTGCCTAGAACTGTGCCTGGCACAAAGTAAGCACCCCATAAAATACCTGTTGAGTGAATAAACGGACGAATAAACAAATGAATGAAGTAAACTCACGGTCCACACTGAGGGTGATAGAAGAGGAAACTGCATATGTACAGTTGTCCAACCATGGAAGCTCTAGGTCTGGCATGGAAGTTTGGACTAATGCAGTTCAAAATATGGAGTCTCTTTGTCTTTTTTCCTAGAGAGAAAAAAATGAAAATTTTGGTTTGGGAGGAGAAATCTAGCAAGAAAAAGAAAGCAGTTCAGCTGGGTGAGGTGGCTCATGCCTGTAATCCTGGCACTCTGGGAGGCCCAGGTGGGAGGATTGCTTGAGGTCAGGGGTTCCAGACCAGTCTGAGTAAGAATGAGACCCCGTCTCTACTAAAAATAGAAAAAATGAGCTCAGCATGGTGGTGTGTGCTTGTAGTCCCAGCTACTCAGGAGGCTGAGGCAGGAGGATCGCTTGAGCCCAGGAGTTTGAGGTTGCTGTGAGCTAGGCTGATGCCATGGCACTGTAGCCCGGGCAACAGAGTGAGATTCTGTCTAAAATAAATAAATAAATATATATATATATAAAAAAAAAAATCTTGAAAAAAAATAAGAAAGTTCTCCAAGGGGAACTGGATTAGATGCCCCTTGGTCTTGGAATAGCCAATACATTTGCCAGTTCTATTTCTCTGGTACATTTTCTTACAACAGCTGCCTAGATTCAGTTACATTTTCTAAAGGCCTCCCATGTTTCAAACCCTGCTGTTTTGTGGGATGCCCTAGAACATAAAGGAGCGGTATAAACACTTCAGAAACTGTGGGCACAGCTCATGAGGCTCCCCTCCCCCCACCCCACAGAGAGCCTGGACAACTGTGGATCTTTAATACTGCTTGTTAAAGGAATGTACCAATGAATGAACTTGTGATTTTGTCGTGGAGACAAAGCGAACTGTGTTTAAAGGAATTTCTTAACTCACAGAGCAACAAATGGAGTATAAATTAATATTGTGGTTCAGAGGAATAAGGATAAACTTTGTAGTAGTACCTTCAAAGGCAGCAGTGGTTAAGAGCATAAACTCAGGTTGGGTGCGGTGGCTCACACCTGTAATCCTAGCACTCTGGGAGGCCGAGGCGGGCGATTCGTTTGAGCTCAGGAGTTCGAGACCAGCCTGAGCAAGAGTGAGACTCCGTCTCTACTAAAAATAGAAAGAAATGGGCCAAACAACTAGAAATAGAAAAAATTAGCCAGGCATGGTGGCGCGTGCCTGTAGTCCCAGCTACCTGGGAGGCTGAGGCAGGAGGATCGCTTGAGCCCAGGAGTTCGAGGTTGCTGTGAGCTAGGCTGATGCCACGGCACTCTAGCCCAGGCAAGACAGTGAGACTCTGTCTCAAAAAAAAAAAAAAAAAAAGAGCATAAACTCTGAAGCTAGACAACCTGGATTTAACTGTGGCTCTACTGGTATTAGCCATGTGACCTTGGCCATTTAACCTTTCTTCCTCAGTTTACTCATCTATAAAATGGGGATAATAATAGTACTTCTCTCATAGAGTTCTTGCAAAGATTAAAGGAGGACAACAGAAGCATTTAACCAGTGTCTAGCACCTAATAATTGCTGTATGAATGTCAACTACTTTTACTACTAGACTTGGGTGGGTTTGAATCCCAGCTTCAGAGTCTGTACTTAGACAATTTTTCTACCCTTCTCATCTGTTGAACAGCCATAAGCCTACATAAACAGGACTGATGTAGAATTTAATTAAAATTCCTTGCCATGTGCATGGCATATAACGTGTGCTCGATAAATGTGTATTGAATGAATGACATTTTGAATCACTACCTGTAGTGAATTTGGAGTGAGTGAGCCTTCGAGGAATGTAAGCAATGAAGTGATCGAAGTGTTTGCTGAGAGTGAACACTGTGAGTGAGATTTTGAAGGAAGAATGCCTTACAGGTCAGCGGGGAGAAGAGAAAAGGCATTCTAGGTAGATGAAATAGAGTGTGGAAAATCTGCAAGAAAAAGGTATCTATTTGCTGAAAGGAGAATAAAAAATAGAGTTAATGAGATGGGAACGTGTTTTCTAACGTGTTGAAGGTCAAGAATTCTCTTTAGCTCTTAGAGCCCCCAAACGAATATTCCCAGGGCTGTGATTTGTCTCCTGTCCCAGCCAATTAGATCATAAAATGAATCTGTCGCCAGCATATGCCACTTAGGGTTGCAAAGATGGACCTCTCAGATGGTTAGGGTATCCAAGAGCAAGATGTTAGTTGAAAAAAAAAAATGGTTAGGGTAATTCCACTAACACTTCCTAAAGTTGACTGAAGGTTTCCAGCAACACTTTTTGGGGTAAGGAAAAACCACCTTAAAATTGTGGAAAAACTTCCTGTGATTCTGGGAATATGTTTTTCATATAGGTCAAAATTCCATGAGAAATACCAAATTTAGGGTAGGCAATGAGACCTTTCCCAGCAGCAGTGATGCTGCCAGAGGAGTCTGGAATACCTTTAAAAAATTCTCCAAAGTCTTTCAACATGAGCATTGGCACTTGGCCAGGAAGTTAGGACTGTGTGTGGCCAGCTCTGGAGAATGCCCATGGAAGGGTTCTTCCATTTTCTGATCAAGCTTCAGGAATCTCGATCAGAAAATGGAAGAACCCTTCCTGCAACTGAATTGAACAGGGTCACCCCCACCCTACCCCTGACGCTCCTGCCCTAGGTTTCTCCACGTCACCTCCGAGGTGCTGCTGGGGGACGGGAAGATATTAGAACGGGTCTCCCTTTCTTTATTTCTGTCATCTGTTGTCTGTGGGTGCCCCTGCCCTTTGAGAACTGAGGAACATGTGGGCTCCCACTTCCAGGCAGGTCTCCAGGCCACACCTGCACACTTTGCCAGCAATGCCTGCAGGTCACGGACCAGGGACCCTCCCTTGGCCTAAGTTAAAAACCCACTGTGACAGAAATTGCCTCTATCTTATATTGTTATTTATATGTTTGCACAATGGATTGCAAATTTTTTGACAATGGTCACCAGGTTTTAAATTATCTTAGTATTCTCCCTAGCCCTTACATAGTTTCTGGCACATTCTAGAAGCTCTGTAAATATTTGTTGCCTTGAATTGCCACCTTAGAAACAAGGACAACGGCTTTTTGAAAGCCGTTCATTATTTCATAATGAAACCGGACCTTTTTTTCCCAAAGGGAATTAGTATACCTCGAAGGGAGAAAAATATAGGTCTGCAGTGGAAAATCTCATGCCTGCAGTGGGGACACGCACAGCAATAACACTTTGGCTACCGCTGTTCCAGACGTAGGCTCAGTACAAGGAAACACAGCACTGCGGAACTATAACAAGGTGATCTTTAGTTTTGTTCCTTTTTTTTTTTTTTTTTGTCCCAACCCTGCTCTGCAGTACTTGAACAATCCTGGTTTCCGGAGAACAGACTACTGTAATGATAATCCAGGAAGTAAGTTGCCCTTTGAAAACCAAGGAAGAAACCAATCAACTAAGTATTTATTTATATTTAATGCTCCAGGGCTTCTGTTTCCAGCTTTGAAGAATTCCTGGCAAATGCTTTTTGAAGTCATTAATCCTAGGGGCAAATCCAAATGTCTTGCAGGGCTGCTCCTGGCCCCTGGAGCCTGGCACGCTGTGTTTAGAACCTGTGGGCTTTCAAGAAAGACTGGACGTGGGTGGCCATCAAACAGGCAGGTGCAATCAGAAAATGAGGAGCTGTTCCACTTTGAATCTTTGGTGAGAAACGAATTCTCCAGAATGGATTGGCTTGGTTTTATTGGATGAGGTGACCCGCCCACCTCCTTCTACCCTTAAGCTGGGCACGGACGCCCTGACCCTTGGCTCCTGCCTTCCTCTAGCTCAGGGCTGGGGCTGCCAGTTGAGCGACATTAGCTCTGGCCCACCCCAAGGGGACTGGCTCCAAAAACACCTACTTTTTTTTTTTTGTAATGTGCAAAGTAATTTTTGTTTGTAGTAGAAAAATTAATAAAAAGAAAAGAAATCCTACATGAATCCCTCTCTTAAAGATAATCATGCTTCCCACATTTTATTTACACATACACACACACAAACAAAAAAGTGTTACTCTATGCGTATTATTTTAATAACCTATTTTCCTCACTTTCATAATATTTTATTAGGGTTCAGTAAATACATACTAAGAGCATGATTTTTCATGGCTGTATATAGCATTTCATCATATAGTTGTGCCAAAATGTGTTTAACCAATTGCCGTATTTGGTGATTTAATAGCTGTATTGCTTTGCCATAGCTGTCACAACAAAGTACCATGGACTGGGTAGCTCAAACAACAGATATTTATTTCCTCACAATCTGGAGGTTAGAGGTTCAAATTCTAGGTGTCGGCATGTTTGAATTCCCCTGAGGCCTCTCTCTTGGGCTTGTAGGTGGCTGTTGTCTCCAGCGTCCTCACAGGGTCTTCCCTCTATGCCGGTCTGTGTCCTGACCTCCTTGTCTTATAAGGACACCTGACCTCAACTTAATGTAATTACCTCTTTAAAGACCCTGTCTTCAAACACAGTCATGTTCCGAGGGACTAAGGGCCAGACTTCAACATAGGAGTTTTGGGGGCAGGGTGGGGAGAAGACACAATTCAGCCTATAGCAATAGCTAATATTTTTAAAAATTTTACTGTGGGCCAAGAACTGTGCTGATTGCTTTACATAGTCAACTTTTTTTTTCAGAGACAGGGTCTTGCTTTGTCACCCAGGCTGGAGTGCAGTGGTGTGATCACAGTTGACTGTAACCATGAACACCTGGGCTCGAATGATCCTCCCATCTTAGCCTCCTGAGTAGCTCAGACTACAGGCACATACCACCATGCCTGGCTAATTAAAAAATTTTTTTTTTACAGATGGGGTCTTACTATGTTGCTCAGGCTGGTCTCAGACTCTTGGGCTCAAGTGATCCTCCCGCCCTTTGGCCTCCCAAAGTGTTGGAATTACAGGCGTGAGCCACTATGCCCAGCTTATGTAGTCTTTTGAGTGTAGTTTCTTTCACTTAGCACAATGCATCTGAGATTCACCCATCCTATTGCACGCATCAGTAGTTTATTCCTTTTTATTGCTAAGTAGTATTCCATTGTGTGGATGTATCACAGTTTACCCATTCACTAGTTGAATGGATTCTTAGCACCTTTTTACTACCATAAATAAAGCCACTATAAACATTCTTGCACAAGTTTCTGTGTGAGCACATGCTTTCTTGATTATGAGGTTGTATGGTTAAGTGTATGTTTAACATTATAAGAAAATGACACTCTATTTCCCAAAGTGGCTGGGCCATTTTGCATTTCCACCATCAATGTATGAGCATTCCAGTTGCTTTACATTGCATTCTTACCAGCACTTGCTATTGGCAGGGTTTTCTTTTTTTCTTTCCTGTTCTTTTCTTTTTTTTTTTTTTCTTGGTTTAGTCATCCAAATAGGTATGCAGTGGTATCTCACTGTGTTTTTTATTTGCATTTCTCTAATGACTACTGAGGTGGAGCATCTTTTTATGTGCTCATTTGCTACCCATGTATTTTCCTTGGTGAAGTGTCTATTCAAATATTTACCCATTTTTAATTGGCTTGTTTATTATTGAGTTGTGAGAGTTTTTTAATACATTTTGGATACCAGTCCTGAATTAGCTATAACTTTTGCAAATATTCTATCTCACTCTGTGCCTTGTCTTTTTATTTTCTTAACTGCATCTTCAAAAGGCCAGATGTTTTAAATTTTGATAAGGTACAGTTTATGAACTTTTAAAAATGGTTTGTGCTTTTGGGTCCTACCTAGGAAGTTTATGCCTAATCCAAGATTGCAAAGATTTTCTCCTAGGTTTTCTTTCAGACGTTTGGTAGTTTTAGGCTTCAAGTTTAGGTTTGTGATCCTTTTCAAGTTAATTTTTGTATTTGGTGCAAGGTATGGGTCGAGGTTCATTTAAAAAAATTTTTTTTCGGCCGGGCGCGGTGGGTCACGCCTGTAATCCTAGCACTCTGGGAGGCCGAGGCAGGTGGATCGCTCAAGGTCGGGAGTTCGAGACCAGCCTGAGCAAGAGCGAGACCCCGTGTCTACCAAAAATAGAAAGAAAATTAATTGGACAGCTAAAAATATATATATATAGAAAAAATCAGCCGGGCATGGTGGCGCATGCCTGTAGTCCCAGCTACTCGGGAGGCTGAGACAGTAGGATTGCTCGAGCCCAGGAGTTTGAGGTTGCTGTGAGCTAGGCTGACGCCACGGCACTCGCCCCAGGCAAGACAGTGACACTCTGTCTCAAAAAAAGAAAAAAAAAATTTTTTTTCATATGGTTATTCAATTGTTCAGCACCGTTAGTTGAAACATAATGGCATCTTAAAACTTCTACTACTTAATAAATCAGTAAAGAATGTAAATTATTTCTGTGGGAGTCTGGGAGGGAATGAGGCCTGGAGATGGCTGCTCAGAGGCTATTGCTCCACAGAAGTTGTCCTGAGAGGACACCCCATGCCACTTGCTAAATGGTGCCCATCGAAGGCTGCTGAGAGAAAGGACCCCACCATGCACCTTTCAGAGGCACAAGGTTTAGCTCATTAAAGATGGCACGTGACAGTGAGCGAAGTTTGGGATTCTGTGATGTCGTCAAGGCTGAATGGGACCCACTTTGGCATCCTTACTGATGAGTTATCTCAGTCCTACTTTGGGGACCTGGGAACGAGCATTTGCAGCTCTTTTCTGTGAAAGATACGGTTGAAGGTTTCGATGGGGCCACAAAGTGGCCGACTTTGCAGTCACAGATTTGGGGTTCCAATCCTAGCAGTAGGCTTCCTTTAGGACAGTGTGATCTTGGCTAAATCATCTAACCTCTTGGCTGGGCGCTGTGGCTCACGCCTGTAATCCTAGCACGCTGGAAGGCCGGGGCAGGAGGATAGCCTGAGCTCAGGAGTTTGAGACCAGCCTGAGCAAGACTGAGACCTTGTCTCTACTGAAAATAGTAAAAATTAGGCAGGTGTTGTGGTGTGCACTTGTAGTCCCATCTTGCATGTGATGGAGACCTCAGGTGTAAGCACTCACCAGCGCCTACTAGGTTCCGTGCTCCCTGCAGTCAGACGCCAAGCTGCTCCTCTGTCTTTCAGATGAAGACTCTGAGGCAGAGAAAGGCTGAGATGCTTGCTCAAGGTGGTGCAGTAAGTCACTCTCCCTGGCCCCAGTTTTGTTTCCTGCAGGCTTGAATATCCAGCTGCCCCCCTGGTCTTCCATGGAGATGACTCCCTGCTCCTCAAATTCATTGTGTCCAAATCGGAATTCATTCTTCCTCCTGCCCTTGATCACCCTCCCCACCTCGGACTGCTTTCCCTCTTAGATCTCCTCTCGTAATATTTCACACACCGCCCAGCCGCCCACACCAGGACCCAGGGGCGCATCTCAGCGTGCCCCTGTCCTGCACCTTCCGGATCAGGTCGGTCCCTGGGCTCTGCTGAATCCTCCTTCCAAATACCTCTTCCATCGGCGCCTTGCCTTCTGTCCTCTCCCGGTACTCTCTCAGTTCAGAAAGTCCACATCTATTACCGGGACGTTTGAAATGTCCGCCCAGCTGGTCTACCTTCTCCCAGATTTTCTTTTACTAAGCTATTGCCTGCATGGCTGCCAAAGTGATCTTTCCAGAATACGGTCTTGGTAATGCCACCCCTCAGCCTAACACTCTTCAGAGGCTCCACGTGGCTCTCCAGATAAGATCAGACTCCCGGGCTTGGCACTTGGTGTCTGCGTTGGCTTGGGCCACATGCACCTTTGCCCTTTGTACTTTGGCAATAAAGAGCTCTTATTATGTGTCTGGCTTTTTCTCCTCCATGCAGCAACCTTACTGTTACAGTTTGTTTGCACACCTGCCTTCCTCACCAGACTGGGAAGCACTTGAGGGCAGGGACTGTGTGTTGCTTGGTGCAGCCTATCACACAGGGCCTGGCTCAATAAAGTCGGGACGGTCATTCGCTTGATAAACATTTGTTGAATACCTATCATCACGTGTCAGATATCTCGCATACATTAAAATGTCATGTCCCTTTCCCACCGTCTCTTAATAATTTCATTTTATTTTTTATTATTTTTATTTTTATTTTAGAGATAGGGTCTTGCTAGGTTGCCAGGCTAGAGTGCAGTGGCATCATCATAGCTCATAGCAACTTCAAACTCCTGGGCTCAAGCAGTCTTCACACCTCAGCCTCCCAAGTAGCTGGCACTACAGGTGCGTGCCAACACGCCTGGCAAATTGTTAAAATTTTGTAGAGACAGAGTCTTGCTACATTGTTCAGGCTGGTCTCGAACTCCTAGCCTCAAGTGATCCTCCTGCCTTGGCCTCCCACAGTGCTGGGATTATAGGCATGAGTCACCATGCCTGGCCTCCTAAAAGTTCTAAAGCGAAGATTAGGAGTGCCACATTTTAGGGTAGCACTGAATGCTGACCACTTCCCAAAGTGAAGAGTGGCTGTAAATTAAAATGCTGGCATCTGAAAGGCTCATGTGACAACAATCCTGTTTCAGTTGTCCATTTTGCTCTTGGAATGAGGTAGATCAAGTGACAAGACTTTGGCGGGGGAGGGTCTTTCAGGCTCCTGTGGGAGAAGAATAAAGAGAGGTGGTGAGAAGAAAAGAGTGTCCAAAACAGAATCCTCGGTTGCCGCCGTCTCCCCAACCCATCCCGCTGCTTCATCTGTGGACCCCTTGTCAGTTAGTGGTGTTGCAGACGGCCAGTCTCCTCTGGCTTTCTCCTCTCACACCCCAAGTGCCAGCCTGAGAACTTTTCTGAATTCCTGAGAGTGTCCCTTGACTGGGTGCGGGGGTGGGGGGGCAGTCTGCATTCATCTTTGGGGTGTGCGTGTGTGTGTGTGTGCGTGCTTGCATGTGTGTGTGTGTGTGCGTGCGTGCTTGCGTGTGCGTGTGTGTGTGTGCGCGTGCGTGCTTGCATGTGTGTGTGTGTGCGTGCTTGCATGTGTGTGTGTGTGTGTGTGTGCGTGCGTGCTTGCATGTGTGTGTGAGAGAGTGTTTTTACCCTCCTTGATCCTGCTCAAATGTTTCCTCATCCATGGAATTTTCCCACCTCCTCCAGGAAGAATTAGTCCCTTGTCACTGCAGCTTTTTTAGACAATTCCCATCACTGGCTTGTTTGTCTTTGTTTTTCCTTGTGTGGACTGTGGGTTCCCACAGCACAGGGACCATGTTTTCTTCTCTTTCTAGGTGCCCTCCTCATCCCAGCACAGTGCTTGGCACAGAATATGGCTTCATCAGTATATAAATGTCAGCGTTAAAGCCACTCATTCACTCACTCCATTCATTCCTTGGACCGGCCTCTTCCAGGCTGGTATCCATTTTTCCTGCTGTCCCTCCCATCCAGGGCAAGAGCTCTACAGACAGAAATCACTCCCGCCCTGTGCCAGGAAAAGTCTTATCCCTCCTTGCTTGCCATTCAAGATCCCCAAGTTCCTTCCTGAACAGGAAGGTTCCCCTTTCCTTCTTCAGAATACCCTTGTCTCTTTTTCTATTCAGACTTCCCCTGTACAAAAAACTGGTGCGCTCTGGGGGGGTGGTCATTTGGAGCATCATCGAAATTTTCCAAGATAAGTCTCCTGACAGTGTTCAAGGCTATGGGTTCCAGGTTAGGAAAAATTCTCACTGGCCGTATCCTTTCTACAGCAATACCATCTGTTCCTCGAAAATGGGTAAGCAGCCACTGGAAGCCGGAGAAAAATCTGGGACAAAATGAGGCTAAGTGGAGAAGCGGGAGAAAAGGCGATGCTGAGGCCACACGCAGGGAGAACTGGGCAGCGCCGGCCGCCTGGAGGACACCAGGGCTGAGATTCCGTAGCTCCCCAGGAGGTTCCAGTCCTGCTTGTCATCATCGATTCCCTTCTACCCCGATTTTGTGAGCCCTGCTGCCCCATTTCTCAGGATAGCCCCTTCCCCTTCCCCTTGCCACTGTCTCCTACAGCCTGCCTGTCATCCATTCTGCCTTTTTCTTCTTCAAAGTGTCTCCAAGACCCACCCGTTCTTTTTCACTCTCCATCACTTTCCCTCCCAGAGGCTGATCTCTCTCCTCCGCAGTCGGTTCTGTGTACGGTCCTGTGTGGCCGGTCTTCCCGACCTGCCCCTTTAGTGGTGCCCCTCCTCAGCTAGGGAGGCGGGAGCAACTTCAAGACCCTGCAGGGAATGCTTCCTCCTGGCTCTGCGTTTTGTTCCTTATTCTACCCTGAAAGAAATCCTTCAGTGCAATTTACGGAGCTGTCTCCAGCCTCAGGCGGCCTCTCCCCGACCCTGCATCCCCCCACAGGCGGAGATCACCTTTTCTGCTCTCCGCTTCACCTGCATCTGCCGTCTGTGGAAGGAGCTTCTCCGACCCACGCTGCTGCCTCCTTTGCTCGCCCAGTGAACATGCCTGCCCTTGCTGAGAACGTCACCATCCTCTTGCAGGTTAAAACACCAGCCAAACACCTTTGCAAAATTCACAGAGCCATGTGATCTGTCACATGCATTGCAAAAAGCAAAATAGGACAAAGCTAAAGCAAGTTTCTAAGTGCAGGGATAGTCTAGCATAGGGCTGTTTTCCAATGACTCCGTGCATGTTAGTTTTGTGCCCCCAGTTTGCTGCTGCTGCGGGAGGGGGTGTGTTCGAGCCTCTCACAGAGTGTCACTCGGGGCTGGGCTCACTGCGGGTGGGGAGCGATGCTCACTAAACACATTAATTGATTTATTGAGTTAGTCATTTGGTCTTTGACAAACATTTATTTACTGCCTGCCGAGAAAACCCGAGTAGACTTTTACTTCTTTGCCCAAACTATACCAAAATTCAATGAGAGCCACCTAATGCCTGAAAGAGGACTTTGACAAACGAAAGCAACCTGGGAACAGGTTTCGCTGCCTTCAGCTCACCTTGAGCGCTAGCCAAGCCCGGCGTGCTGGGAACGTGCACCGAAAGCACACTTGCTGCGTGCTGTTTGCTCAGCAAGAGCCTTCCTGAAGCAGGCTCTGTTGGTGAGAACTCGGCCTTACAAAGTCAACAGGAGGCTTCTGGCTGATTCTCCAGGACACTGTGCTGCCGATGCCCTTAACGCAGATCCAGGACTTCCTGTCCCCTGGGTTAGCAATGTCCCAGCACAGGGAGTCCTGCTCGGCCTCTCCCTCTCGCAGGCCTGTGGTCAGGGCTTGGCGTTAAACGCAGGGCCTTCCTTAGGGGGAGGGGTTTGTAAACCCACTTCTATGAGCAACCTCTTCCAGCTGCTGCGTTGGGGCTGGTTCTTGCCTCTCTGCGGGGCTGTAGCTCCCTAGGGTCAAACCCAGGGCCACAGAGACAAACAGGTAGCTGGACTCTGAGGGCGAAAGGTGGCTCCTGAGGCAAACTAAGGGACCAGTAGAAATATTTGTTGGCCACAGAAATGCAAATGTACCTTCAGCTCAGGTGTTAAAGCCTAGTCAATGATTTACATATTTTTATTATTTACCTAGTAAAATTCTCTAAAAATAAAGAGAGAGAGAGAGAGAGAGAGGGAGAGAGAGAGAGAGAGAGAGAGAGAGAGAGAGAGAGAGAGAGAGAGAGAGAGAGAGGAGCTTGATTCCCCTCCTAAATTTTGGAGTCCGTTCAGTAGTTCAGTGTTTTTGTGGCCAATGAGGGTACATCTGGGACCTCCGGCTTCAGGGCTGAGCTCGGGGCAGGGCAATCCCGTGAGAGGCCTAAACCTTGCAGGCCTTGGCCCGGGAGAGAGTCTGCTTAGAGCAGAAAGGACCGAGCCGCAGGGAGGTTGCAGCCCAACAAGGTAATTCTCCCAGCCTCCAGATGACAAAGGTTGCATTTACACCTGGCCAGGAGGTTTAATCATCTACCATTTCCAAACACAGCAGGCTAACAACCGGCTGGGCTGAAAATCATAAATTAAAAAAAAATCTCCAACAAGAGACAGCACGAGAAGGAGGGAAGAAGTGGGTCAGTGTCTTTGCTCTAGAGGGTAGGGTCCCTCAGTGAGGACCCTGGGTGCAGGGCCCTGCGTGGGGGCCACGGGTGAGGGATCTTTAATGGGGGTCCTGGGTTGGGGGCTTGGGGGTGCCCTGGCGAGGGACCCTTGCTGAGATGCTGAGTTCGGAGTTCCCCAGAGAAGCATGAACAGCCCAGTTGCCATGAGCCTTATGAAAAAAGGGCCCCCTGTGGACCTGCGCTGCCGTCCTAGCTGTGGCTGTGAGGAAAGAACTCTCTGCCATGAAGATCTTCCCCTGGGGGCTTGCAGAGGGGACCGGCCCTGTTACCGGCTCTTTTGTACTATTGCATTGTTGTTAGAGGAGGCCAAGCTGTCTTTTTGTCACCAAGTCAGACAGGCCGGCACAGGAGTTGCGTGTTCCCCACCTTGTGTCAAACTCCCTGGGTTCGAATCTCAGCTCTACCACTTAGTTGTGGCTTTGGGAAAATAGCCTGAGCTCTCTATGCCTGCGGTCCCCAACCCCTGGTCCACGGACCAGTACCCGTTCGAGGCCTGTTAGGGATGGGGCCACAGGGCTCTGGCACCCCCACCCACCTGGAAAAATTGTCTTCCATGAAACTCAGGAAGGAGGGGAGGAGGAGGGTCCTGCACAGGGGGAGGGGAGCGGTGGGTGAACGAGGGAAGCTTCGTCTGTATTTACAGCCGCTCCCCATTGCTTGCATCACCGCATAAGCTCCCCCCTCACCGCCCCATCTGTGGAAAAATTGTCTTCCCTGAAACCAGTCCCTGATGCCAAAAAGGTTGGGGGCCACTGCCTATTCTGTGGCAATAGAATAGTGTCAGGGTTAAATGAGATAATGTGTTGTTGTTACTTCACTGGAAAATGCAATTCAGAGGACCAACGTGTAACTGCAGCTGCAGGGTGATGGTGTCTGAGCTCGACACATGTGACCCAAAACGGTGATGAAGTCATGTGGAGGAAGGACTCGGAGGTGCTGGTGTCCACAGGGCAGTGGCTGCGTGTTCATTTTCCACACATTGATCTGATGACACCGCAAAAGCCATAGAACCGCATCCGCAAATAGGATCTTCACAATGAAGTGTTTATTGCAAAGGAAAAATCAGTCTTTTAGGTAATTAGCAATAAATATTATCCAATGTCTGCTCTATGCAAGACACTCTGGTCAGCGCAAGGGACGTAGCAGAATTGGATCCAGGCCCTCCTCCCTCAATAAATTTACCACCTTGATGGGGGACGAGACATACATGTAAATAGATAACGCACAACCCCAGATAACATATGTCAAATGCCAAATGAGTTGTATTGTAAAACAAATGCATTTGTGTCTTGTCTCTTCTGCTCACTCCCTGAAGACAGAAACCACATCTGTCTTGCTCAGGATGTGCCTTCTGCTCACATCTGCATTCTCGCTAGACCTGCTACGCTTGCCATGGCCCAGGCACCATTCTTAGTTCTGTATGGGCACCGCCTCCTTTAAGCTTATAACATAGGCTGTAATGGACATACTGTTACCAACCCATTTTCAAGATGGGAAAAACGGGGGACAGAGAAATGAAAAACCTGTCAGCACTATGCAATGTGGGGCACAAGCTGGGAACTCTTTCCCCTGCTGCCTTCTCCAGTGCCTAGTGCTGTGCCTGGCACAGGGGCTGGGGAAATGCGTGTACGGGGGGCCCACCACCCTTCCAGACTCTGCGAGGCACTGTACGTGAACTAGCTCACTTCATTGTCACACATGCCATTGAAGTAGGTGTCATGATGTTCCTACGACAGGAGGAAGGGGGCTGAGAGAGAATCGGGACATACGCAGGTTGCAGGCTGGCAAGGGATACTGCTTGAATGGATTCACAAACCAATAGACTGACCTGGTCTATGGCGGGGTTGAGGTTCAGAGGACTGGGGTGCTGAAGGCCTTCTCTAAGAAGCAGTGTGTCCACTGGATTCTGGAGAAATCAGGTTTAGATAAGCAGGAAATGTGGGAGAGAGATGGAAATGGGTTGGGAAGTCTACACAGGAGCCTTGGCAGTGAGCTCACACCAGCAGGCTTGCTGGAGCAAATGATCTGTGCAAACAGGCAGTGGCTGGAACAATGAGAAAGGTAGATTGGGGACAGATTATAAGAGGCCTTAAGTACCAGACAAAGGAGGGGATACCCTGAAGGAGACTCCATGGAAATAAGCAGGCCACATCTTGAGTGCTTAATGTTTCAGGCTCTTTAGCTGAGTCCAAACATTTGATAAGCCTGGTATGGCCTTTAATTTCTTCATGCTACGGTTATAATGAATTACATAACACCTTTAATCACTGCCACTGGAAAATCACACAAAACATTTGTACCACATGGCATGGGAAAGTTTAAAAGCCTTGCAGAAAAATGCCAATGTCTTCTCTCCCTCCCTCCCATCTTTTGTGCTTCTGAGTTTAAGGAACACTCCGAAGGTGCACTGCCTCATCACTGAGGAAATAGAGCAGGCGATGGACCAAGGTGTGGCCTTGCTGTAATTTAACAGGAGAGCTTGATGTGGCTGAACCGCTCATGTCAGTGCCGTGTGCCCTGGCGTGCCAGATCCACAACTATCTGTACCACTGTCACTGGTTTGGGCTTCCGGCTTCTGTGCGTGACCTTTGACCTACCTTCCCACCACTCTGCTTTTTGTTTTTCCACCTGTGGAAAGGAGGATCATAACGGTTCTACTTCCTTTGCTCACCTGGGTATGGTGCTGACTGCGGTGGTGTTTGCTGAGGGCCAGTGGGAACCTAGACATCACATAAGCACCTGTGTTATGACTCTGGGTGGCACCCAGATGGTGGTGGTTTCTCTGTTTGCTCTCATTACAAAGGCAGGAGCTCATTCAACACCCAGACCCCTCACTTTGTCCTATTGTCACGAAGGCAGGATTAGGGATGGAGGTGGGAGGATGACGGTGCCACAGCAGAGGAAATAAAGCCACCACAACTGTTGCTTGTTTTTGTTGGTGTTTTGTATTTTGTCTGCTGTGCTTTCTGGACATTCGGAAAGTTTAAAAAATTTTTGTAACTTCGATATCTTGCAACCTATACTTCAATTACAAGTATATAAACTTTGCCGAAGTTAAAAGTTGGAAGATGAAGGCACTTAGGTATTTAGCGCTCTGACTTAGTATCCGACTCTTTTAGTATGTAACTCTTTTTTTTTTTTCCATTCATTTTGGGCAAACGCGCTGGCTTTTTTCTTTTAAGGAGAAAACATAAAAATAGGTCCTCAAACTAATAAACAGTATTTGTTAAAAGGTTCTTTGCAGCTATTGTGGAATCTTCTCTCATTTGTTCTAAAGCTCCAAAAAAAGTAAAATCTGGTGCATAAACAGTATTAATTGTGGGTTCTGTGGAACTTAGAAGGGAGGAGCAGACCCCTCAGGAAACATGTTTGGGATTTTCCTCAAAACTCTATGTATTTTCCAAATGGATACTTGAAAACCTTTGATTAGGCGAGCCAGCCCTCTTGTTTTCCTGTCCTCTATCAAGATTCAAACTAAGTTGGCCACCCACTGATATGAATCTGTAAATAGACTAAATCCTCCCTTTGAACATGCTGGTCCCTAACTCGCTATCTTATGAAAATGTTTGGGAGATGACAACATCAGAGAGCTCAGCAGAGACTAGCCTGCCGGCCCTTTGCTAAGGGGACCTGGGAGGCTATAGGTCTTTGGAGAGGAGAGGGGTGGCCAGGGAGTTAGAGGACAGAGAAGCCGCCTGCACGGAGTCCAGCTGCCCTGGCCCCTGCCCGCCGCTCTGTGTGAGTGCCGGGGCGGGCGGCGCTGATTCCCCAGAGATCCGACGACTCTTCCATTCAGCCTCGTGCCTTGCGGGGGCTGGGGGAAGTGTGGAGCACAGAGTCTTTTGAAATATGTGTTTTCATTGTCTCATTTCTAAAGCCTAATCTTTTCTTCTGCTTCCTTCTCTCACCTTCTAGTACTCTATTAATTCTGGTATTCTATTTTCTCTCATTTATTTATTTCACTTTTTTCTTTAAATGAATCCTTTCTGCTTTTATCTTCTTTAATTTTTCTAATGTCATCTCCTTTTTATCTGTTTCCTAATTTTGATTTTTTTCCCTATTTCTCTTCATTCTACTATTAACCTTCCTCCTTCCTGTGTCTATTTCTGTCTTGCTGCTCTCCCCGGAGGCTGTGAGAGAACTTGAACTTGAACCACAGCTCAGCTGGAAGCATCAATTATATTCTATATCACATTTCTTTAAAATAAAGCTTGCCAAGGCCAGGTGCAGTGGCTCACGCCTGTAATCCCAGAGCTTTGTGAGGCCGAGGTGGGAGGATCACTTGAGGCCAGGAGTTTGAGACCAGCCTGGGCAACATTGCAAGACCCTATCTCTACAAAAATTAAAAGATAGCCAAGTGCATTCATGCACACCTGTAGACCCAGCTACTCGGGAGGCCAAGGCAGGAGGATCTCCTGAGCCCAGGAGTTTGAGGTTGCAGTGAGCTATAATCACACCACTGTACTAATTCACATTACATTTGTGAATTTAGTGCCTGCTAATCCAATAGAGGGGCTGTCTTTCTAGTCATCGGGAAGGGGGCAAGGAGGAAAAGAACAACATGTGTGACAGGGAGTTGGTGAGGAGGCTGTGTTGGGGAGATACATGAGGAACCACCTTCCCTGCCCCAGTGCAGGCTGCCGTGCATTCTCTTTACTTTCCCCAAAGTCGCTAAACGAGAAGTGAAGCTTTAGAAGCAATTGCAAAGATGCCACAGTTGCAGAGAACTAGTGAAATAACCAGGTCAGGGGCATGAGAGTCCAGAGAAAAGAGGAGACCTAAGCTACGAACTGCCTGCATGTTTTTTCCGTATCCAACCTCCAGCACCTCTGAGGCCCGCACCAATTCCCTGTCTGCCTCCATCCTGGATCAGTGTTCCCAGGACAGCAAGAGCTTCGGCAGAGTGGCGAAGGCCTCTGGAGTGAGACTGGGTTTGAATTCCAGCAAGATAACCTCTTCGAGGCTCAGTTACCTTGACTGAAAATAGGTACATACAGTGGTACTCGGTTGTTAAACTGATGATCCAAGTCAAATGCTTGGCACCGGGTCTGATGCTAATCAGTGCACAAGTTGTTGTCATTGTCCTTACCCACTTTTCTCACTCGTGAATTGTCCAGAGTCACAAAAAGAGTTCCCGAGAGCTGTGCGTGCACACGTGCCTCCTTCGTCCATGGAGAGTCAAGAAACTCACACCACTCGCCAACACACAGCGAGCGCCCTGCCGCCCAGACCCGAGCCCCTCCTGACTTTACCCCTTCGTAGTAAGCCAGAAACTATTTTTAATTAATTAATTAATTTTTAGAGATGGGGTCTCAGTCTGTCACCCGGGCTGGAGTGCAGTGGTGTGATGGTAGCTCACTGTAACCTCAAACTTCTGGGCTGAAGCGATCCTCCTGCCTCAGCCTCATGAGTAGCTGGGTCTATAGGTGTGAGCTACCATGCCTAGCTAATTTTTTTATTTTTCATTTTTATTTTTTGTAGAGATGGGGTCTCACTATGTTGTCAAGGCTGGTCTCGAACTCTTGGCCTCAAGTGACCCTCCTGCCCAGGCCTCCCAGAGTGCTGGGATTACAGGTGTGAGCCATGTCTGGACCCAAAAAATCACTGTAAAGGAAGGTGAGAAAAAGTCTTTTACTGTTGTGGTAAATGTTTTTTCCTTATGGAATATCAGCTATCTACAGCTGT
This sequence comes from Indri indri, assembly GCA_004363605.1. Taxonomy (NCBI): domain Eukaryota; kingdom Metazoa; phylum Chordata; class Mammalia; order Primates; family Indriidae; genus Indri; species Indri indri. Next base: position 121,679 of record RJWJ010001027.1, read on the forward strand.
GTTATAAATCAACCCAAAATGTAGTGGCCTAAAACAGCCACCACTTCTGTTTACCCTTCTATTTACTCTGTGGGTCAGCAATTCTGCTGGTCTTGTCTGGGTCAATTGGCAGGACGATGGATCACTCGAGCACATACCAGCTGGGACAAGGGGTCTCAGATGGCTTTACGCACATGTCTGGTAATTGGTGCTGTCGGCACGGCCCCTCTCGCCATGTGGTCTCCTATCCTCAAGGAGGCTGGCCTGGGCTTTTCATGAGGTGGCAGCATGCCAGCAAGACAGGAGCAGCAGCTAAGCTCTCGAAGCCTAGACTCGGATATTGCACAGTGTTGCTTCTGCCACAACCTAGGGAAGGCCTCTCAGACTCTCGGTATGGGGAAGTAGGCTCTTCCTCTTGATGGGTACCATAGCGAAGTCATACTGCAAATGGATATGCATCTAGGAGAAATTATTGTGCCCCCCTTTTCAAATGATCTGTGAAAGTCCACCTCTGGCCATAATAAGTCACATTCCTCCTTCATAAGAAATACTTATCCCCAGCCGGGTATGGTCATTCACACCTGTAATTGTAGCACTCTGGGAGGCTGAGGCAGGAGGATCACTTGAGGTCAAGAGTTTGAGACCAGCCAGAGAAAGAGCGAGACCCCATCTCTACTAAAAATAAAAAAAATTAGTAAGGTGTGGTGCTGTGTGCCTGTAGTCCCAGCTACTCGAGAGGCTGAGGCAGGAGGACCTCTTGAGCCCAGGAATCTGAGGTTGCTGTGAACTAGGCTGATGCCACAGCACTCTAGCCCAGGCAACAGAGCAAGAATCTGTCTCAAAAAAAAAAAAAAAATAGTAATAATAATAACCATTTATCTGGGCACGGTGGCTCATGCCAGTAATCCTGGCTACTCAGGAGACTGAGGCAGGAGGATCCCTTGAGCCCAGGAATTTGAGACCAACCTGGGCAACATAGTGAGACCCTGTCTCTACAAATAAATAAATAAATAAATACAATGATAACCAATTATTTGCTCACAATTCTCTGGATCAGCAATTGGGGCTTATCTCAGTTGGCCAGTTCTGTTGGTTTCACCTGGGGTCACTCATGTGACTACAGTCAGGTGGTAGGTAGGCTGGGACTGGCTGAGCATATAGCCTCACTCCTGCGCCTGGGATAGGTGGTGGCTGTCAGTGGAATCCGTCTCCCCATGTACTGTCTCATCCTCAAAGAGGCTATCCTGGGCTTCTTTAGAAAGGCAACTTTGCAAGAGGCATCTGAAAGCATCTTGAGACCTAGGCTCAGAAGTCATACAATGTCATTTTTGCTGTAGTCTATTGATCAAAGTAAGTCCCAAGGCCAGCCCAGATTCAAGGATAGGGAGAAAGACATCACTTCTCAATGGGAGGAGTGGCAGAGTCGCATTACAAAGGGGCGTATGAACAGGGACGGGAGGAGTTATCTCAGCCAGTTTTGCAAGCAGTCTACCACATTCATGGTCTTGAACATAATGATCAAAGTCCACCTATCTCCCCACAGTTCTGTATATCACAGAAAACATTATTCCTCCTCATATTTCTTCCAATTTTTTATTGCAGTAAAGTAAACATAACATTTATCATGCTGCCTCATATTTATTAACCTGTTAATATACCTTTTGTGTAATTAGTGTACGCCCTTGGTGTGATGGCTGGTAAGCCATTGTCAGAGCTTCTTCCGTCACGCCTCCTTATTCGGTTAACCATTGGTTGCCTGAGCTAGAAGCATTCAGGCACCGACCTAAAGCCAAAACCCCTCTATATCTCTCCCTGTTCCACACCTTTCTCATGGAAAGCCAATAAAGTGAGGCCCTGCCATAGTAAATTCTCTCATAGATACTCCTATTTTTTCATAAGATTCTACACACACAAGTCACTGTTTAACTTCCCAGGAATTATATTTTACTGTCTGATGTCTTAGTCATTTCCAGCAGCCTGGGAATAAAGTCGAGAGTAGGTAAGAATTATTATCCCTGACATACCACAGGGTCTGTGACTTACTTATAAAGAAAACCAGCCATTCCTCTCTCCTGTTGTGTTTCCCAGTTGAGTTAGAACGTGAATAAAATGTATTCAAGAGTTGCTTCAACGTTTCATGGGTATTCTGATAATTACAAAGTTGCTCCCCCAAGCGATTTTCAGTACAGCTGGTTTACACTGTGCAGCCATTGTCTTAAGGTGTAAACATAATCATGATAATTGAAAATAGTTATAAGAAAATCCTCTTTCCTAAAGATTAAATAACTTCAAACGTTAGAAGTGATCAGACATCAACTAGAACACTTGGAGCATTACAAGGGAACAATGAAAAAGTTGTCTCGTTTGACTATAAATTAAACTATTTTGCAATTTTCCTCCAAAAAACAAAAACAAACAACAACAACAAAAAACCCAAAATACTTTCCACCCAAAATAGCCTCAGTAATGCTGTTTTTCTGTGCACCCTGACTGTCCTTGGTCCACATTCCCAGCTGCTTTTTATGATCCAAATGTCTGTTTACTCCCAGAAGAAACAAGCAAAAGGAAACACTGAAGGGCACCTCTCTTGACATTGACCTTCATGCACATTTTAGCTCATTTAGTTTGTCTTTTCTTTATTAAGAACCTACCAGACACCCAAACTCTAAAAGGGGCTCTGGAGGAGGCAACAGGAGTGAGAACAATCTGGAAACAGCCCATGTGCCACTTTTAACAAGCAGTCTCACAACTGTACGAAGCAGAGCAACTTTATTCTCAATAGGCGTTGAGCTAGTGTTGAGCATCCCGGGCAGCAGTACGGTGCCTAAGAGGCAACCCGGTGCATGGGTAAAGTCTGGATGCAGCAGCCTGACTGCTTGGGTTTGAATCTGGCATCCACAACTTCCTAGCTGTGCAACTTTGGGCAAGTTGCTTAACTTCTCTGTGTCTCGGTTTCTTCATCTGTAAAATGGGAATACTAATAATCCCTTCCTCTTTGGGTTATTGTGAGGATTAGAAGCATGCTTGGTACTTAAAAATGTTACATGTGTTTAAGAAATTAAGAATAAGAAGAAATAAAAAATAAATAAATAAAAAAAATCTCTTTGGTGGATCTGTGGATTCAAAGGGAACATTAACACATTAAAATATCCCATTAGGCCGGGCACGGTGGCTCACGCCTGTAATCCTAGCACTCTGGGAGGCTGAGGCAGGAGGATTGCTTGAGCTCAGGAATTCAAGACCAGCCTGAGCAAAAGCGAGACCCCGTCTTTACTATAAATAGAAATAAATTAGCCAAACAACTAAAAATAGAAAAAATTAGCCAGGCATGGTGGCGCATGCCTGTAGTCCCAGCTACCCGGGAGGCTGAGGCAGGAGGATCACTTGAGCCCAGAGTTTGAGGTTGCTGTGAGCTAGGCTGACGCCACAGCACTCTAGCACAAGCAAGAGAGTGAGACTCTGTCTCAAATAAATAAATAAATAAATAAATAAAATATTTCATGAATTTGAAGAGGTGTTGTGAAGAGGAGCTTTGTCTCCTGGTGGGTGTCCTTGCTGAGAAAAACCCCTCTGTTTTCTGAGGCTTAAGATGGGACTCCATAATTACTATAATATTGTGTATCATATGTGATATTTCAGGACCTTCCTTGAGGAAAGAGCCCCTGTTACCCCTCTGCCTAGGGCAGTTCTCTGTTACCCCCGCCTTGCATGGAGCTGGCATCATTTAGTGTTTGAGCACACAGGCTTCGGAAGGCGGTAAAGCTCTATGACATTTGAGCAGCTTTCAGTTTCCTCATCTTTGAAATGAGGTGTGGGGTTTCATGTGAAGCTCAGAACAGACCAACACGTAAAACACTTAGCACTTGTATCAATAAAAATTATTTCTATTCTTATTGTTAGAAATATTTCCCCTGATCCCAGATTATATTATGAAGACTGAGGCTCTGTGAAAGTAGAGACTTTATCTGGCTCTCAGGTTCGTACACTGGTCATTTATGACAATTGGCAAGTGATAATTGTTGATAATATAATAGTTATTGACACTAGAATTTCTGGAAGTTTTTTGGAGCACCAAAGAAATAGCAAGAAAAATCCTGGCCTGGAATATTCTGGAAGGTCCATTCTGAGGCCGCAAAAGAGAAGTAAAGGTAGCCTGAGCTTCCATATCCCAAAACTTCTTTGGTTAAGAGTCCCATTTTTGGCTTTGCCACTGAGTTGCTAGGAAAATCACCTGCCTTCTTTTGGGTCCTGGATTCCTCATTTAAAAATAGACAGGTTACCTTGAAGGTCCTCTTTCCCTCTGAGATGCTGGGGAAGACCCACAGGTGTGGGATGGAACTGGTTCCAGCCAGGTCATCCATCCACTCACTACTAGAAAGGACACCAAACAGCCAAGATAAGACATTCCCTTTCAACAAATGTCTTGTTATTATGCTGATTTTAGGCACATAATCAGTCTGAAAGCAAATCCCATCTCAATGGCATTTATAAACAGATTAGGAAGCGGAAAAAACAGAGGCACGTTAGCAAACCCATTTGATTTAATTTAAGCCCAATGACCTTCATCCTTCACTATTTTTTTTTTTTTTTTTTTTGAGACAGAGTCTCACTCTGTTGCCCGGGCTAGAGTGCCGTGGCATCAGCCTAGCTCACAGCAACCTCAAAACTCCTGGGCTTAAGCAATCCTCCTGCCTCAGCCTCCCAAGTAGCTGGGACTACAGGCATGCGCCACCATGCCTGGCTAATTTTTTCTATATATATTTTTAGTTGTCCAGCTAATTTCTTTGTATTTTTAGTAGAGACAGGTTCTTGTTCTTGCTCAGGCTGGTCTCGAACTCCTGACCTCAAGTGATCCTCCCTCTTCGGCCTCCCAAAGTGCTAGGATTACAGGTGTGAGCCACCGTGCCCGGCCATCCTTCACTGTTTTTTAAACCAACCAAAGTGGGCGGAGAGCACATGCAGTTCACTGGCCCTCAAGCCTGTATGTCATTTTCTCTACTCCCGGCCGGCTATAGAACTGACCTGCTTTTAAGGAACTCATTCTTCAGTCATGACACGGAAGGGACATAAAGAATCTTTGGGAGTGGCCCGGAGATGAGCAGCGACAAGAGAAGCCTACATTGGGATAGGACGGGCGGACTCTTTCAGTTTCAATCCAGGAAAAGGACACGTGTCTCTTTGGCCATGGCAGATGCGGGCTTGGTATCCAAAGCCATTTTCTGCTCAGCTCTCTTGTTTTATTGCTGTCGATGAGGGCAAGTTCCAAACAGTTTCACTGCGTCGAATGCAATTCCACTCAGTCTGATTAGCATTTAGACCAGCTCATGTGCCTTCTGTCCTCATGGCCCGAGTAGATTAAATACATCAAACAGGGCTGCTGTCCACGCATCAAATGTCACATCCAAATCTCCTCCCTCAGGTGTGGCCCAACTCTGGGTCAACTTCTCCTGCACAAAAATAAGGCACTTTGAAAGGAACGATGTGATGTCTAGGTTTTCCTCTTCGACGCTTTGTTTTAACCTTAGCCCGTGCAAGAAGATACGGAGTTAATTAATTTCACAACGGTGCAGACATTCGTGTAGCCCTTCATGGTACGGAAGCCCCCTCACGCGACAAAATAAATGTATCCTTATGACAGCTCTCTGAGGTACGTCCTGTCAGCATGCTTCTTTTTCTCCTAACTTATTTGTATACGCTGTATAAGTTTTAAACTACAACATTGTAAATCTCCCAGAAAATTCATAATTTTGGTGTTATCATCGCTATTTTAAAATGAGTAAATGGCGTTTGAAAGTTTTGGGGGCTGCCCCGAGGTTTCAGTCCGCTGTGTACTTGTCACTTGGTCCCAGCTCCCAGGATGACCGTAAGTTGTTCTGCTTCCACGCGGTGTCAAGTCTGCCGAGGATCTGCTCCTGAGCCTCGGAAATGCCACTCCGCCCCCTGCTGAGAATCCCCTGGCACCCTCGTGAAAGAGCTCGCCTTGCAATATTTCAACTGCCTGCCCGCCTGCCAGTCTCGCCTCTGAGTTCGTGAAGTTGAGGGCAGGGACTGCCTCTGTCTTTGTTTCTCTAATGCCCAGAATAGTGTCTGACACATACAGGCACTTGATGAGTGTCGATGAACAAATAAGCAAATAAACTCCTCTCGGTAGGCAGACTCGAAAACTTGTAAAATATTTTACAGACACCACAGTTTTTGCGTTGAAGTATTTTAGTGTAAATTAGAATTTGGACTATTCCTGATAAGGAGAATGAAGGGATTGTGTATAAAAAAACCATTCATTTTTCCTTAGACAAGTGTTGTCCATTCATTCCCATCTAAGTCTCAGAATCTTATCAACCAACAAATATTTGAGTATCTGCTACATACAGGGCACTGTGCTAGGCTCTGTAGACAAATGAAAGAAATACAGGAGGCAAACCCTTCTCTCAAGGGATTTATAGCTTTGTGGCAGGACTGACCATTCTTTGTCTACTCAAAGGTCTTTCCGTGGAGTTTACAGTACAAACAATAGTCGTAGGTGTGGGAAGAACCATGACAGAGTGGACGTGAAGCTTTGCACGAAGCCATCAGATTGCCCATTTAGAGTCTTATATTTCAAGACCCTTGGCTATGGCTGGTTAGGGAGATGATCATTTCCTTTAGAAGTTAATTCTCCCAATAAATAAAAGGGACACTGCAGAAGCCTACCTGTTACAAAATGCGGGAGACAGAGAAGTGTGGGGAATAGTAACCCTTTCATCTTCAAGGAGAGAAAAAATATTGCATGGTCCAGGACAAACAAGCCATAAATTTCCAGCTTGCGCCCCACCAGAGCTGCCTCCTAAATACAACCCAAACCAAGGCAGTCACACAACATGAAAGAGGAGGAGATCTTCTCCCAGCCAGCGCGTCAGCCCTCTAGCTTCCAAGGGCTGGTCCTGTCTGTTGCGAATCCAGCTTAAACTCTCAAGGGCTCCAGCGTCAGGACATGACAACGTGGAAAACCAGTGGCGGCAGCCAAGACCACCTTACAGACCAGGGGCAGCAGGGTCCTCCTGGAGCCAGAACTGTTAGTTGTAAAACTCTCAGAGCCAGACAGATGGAAGGGAGCAGAGTTCTTTGGGGTTCTGTTGTTTATACTTAAGTGTTTGGTCTTAGCAAACTGAAATGGGCCTGTAACAGCCTTGTCATTAGAGATTACAAAGAGAATTACTCTGGTGTAACCAGACACATCTTCTGTTTCTCTTTATTTTCTTTGTAATATCTTAACTTTTCTATTTGAACAGGCTCTGTATAGCCACTATATGTATTTTAAACAGTGAGAGCCAATATTCATTAAATGCTTACTACTGACACTGGAACTGTTCTAAATTCAGCAACCCTGTGAGGTGGGTACTATTATTATTGCCATTCCCATTTTACAGATGTTCCCATCTGTAAAATGAGGCACTGAGACACTGTGAAATTGAACGCAGCTGGTAAACGGTGAAGCTGGGGTTTGAACCCATGCCCTGCGTCTCCAGAATCTGTCCACGTAACCACCAAATTACAGGGGTGCCCAACAGGTTGGATGTGACAGATTTATATGCATAAAAAGGGAAAACCAAACCATGCCGTAGAAAATTCTTTCTGAAAGTATACTTGGAGACTCAGATTCCAAGGGCACGAAGCTAAAAGTGAGCAGTGGTCCAGTTCTTACCCTGCCTGTCGCAGTCCAAACTACGGAGGGAGGAGGGCAGCCTGCTCTCCCAACCTCACATCCCCAACTGCAGCTTGCCCGACGTGCTGGGGGGAAAATGCAGCCTGCCCCAGAGGGACTGAGAGGACACTGGGGCGTGGGGCGTGGCGTGTGGTAGTGGGGAGCAGAGGCGCCTGAGGCGTCAAACACCAGGGGAAGAAATAACTCAACGTTGTTGAGTATAAACTGTGGAGTTCTGTCCAGAATTTAGAAGCCGGGAATTTGAGATAGATACACCAGCATTTATTCAAAAACCACAGTGTTGGTTTAAACAGTGAGAAAGGGAACAAGCAGGGTCTTTGGTCGCTGTATCATTAAGGTAGATTAAAAATATGAAAGATAAACAGCACAACGTACTTTACAAGGATGCATCCGTATTCTTGGGCGGGGGTGCTATGGAGGGAAAAGGAATGGGAATGGGGATCTGGAAAAAGTTAATAAAATAAGAGAGAACAAAAACCCAGACTGGAAGTGACACAGTACCCGCTGGGAATGTGGATGGTAGATTGCGAGATGTTACGTGCCAGTCATCGATTCATTCACTCATTCACCTGACAAACGCAGAATTACAGCGCCGAGGGGCTGGGGCGGGAGGTACCCGGGAAAGGCAAAGGCGCTGGGACCAGGCAGGCTGGCGCCCATCTCGGGTCCACACATTGCTGGGCGGCCTTGGGCAACCTCTCTAAGACTAGAGTGGGAATAACATCTAATTCACAGGGCTGATGTGAATACTGGATGCAAAGCTCCTCACACGCAGTGTGTAGAGTACGCCCTTAGTAAACAGCAGCTGCTATCCCTACTGTCCTGATGATCAAAACAAGAGCCCCTGCCTTCTGATGGAAGAGTAACCTTAAACAAATGAGTGTATAAAAAAGTTTAATTATTGAAATTGGTGCTACAAACGGAAAAGGGCGCTATGAGAGCATTTAAAAGGTTTGAGCTTATTCCGGGGACTTTTGAGATGTTAAGATCCTGACGGTCAAGTTAAGGAGCCCAGCCACGAACACTAATGTAACAGTGGCGTCCTTAGCACACACGCTGACGGCCTCGGAGAGCTGAGGGAGGTGGCTGGAGCTGGGGTAGCCTGTGGGCTGGTGGAAGCAGGGGTGGAGGGCGCTGGAGGGAGCCTGAGACAGGTCTGCGCGGCACCCAGCCCCCTTCAACCCATGCCCCCTTCGGATGACCTCCGTGAGGGTCTCAGGCTTTCCCCTGCACACAATCCTGGGGCTTCCGATCTACTCCCCGAGTTGGGCTGGCCCTGGGTTGTCTCGCATGGATCTCCATTAGCCGGGATGTTATCAAGCTTTTCTTTCTGTAATTTATATTGGACCTCGATAGGCATTTGTTTTCATTTCCCACAGACAAAGTGAGCGTACTAACTATGCTTTTCAAGCTACAGCCCCTGCTCCCTGGAAATTCTGAACCTCCCCCTCCCCACTGCCTCCAGTTGCGGGCCCTGATTTCCTCAAACCCTGAGGGCGGGAGGGTGGGGGAGATAAGATCCTCTGGAAGGTAGGTTAGGGCCAGATAACAGAGGGCCTTAAATGTTGCCATGGTAACCGCCCCACCTGAGGCACACATTCTTCTTGCATGAGGTGGGCAAAGGGGGGCCATTGAGGACACATGGAAGGGAAGTGAGCACACCTCTGTGGGACCCTCTTCAGCTTGGTTCTTGTGTGGTGGGGAGACCGCAGCTTGAAGAATAAAAAATGATTTGGTCAACCTCAAATCAGAGGTTGGAGAGTTGGATTTTCCATGAGATCCATCTCTGAGCCCACTAACTTTCCTTATCACAGAAAACCAGGAGAAAAGGATTTTCCCATTTTGCAAGCTCCCTAAACCTCACTCATTTAGAGGAGCTCAATACATTGTCTTTAGTTCTAACTTGGGATCTCTAGGTAATACTGGGGGAGAAGTGTGGCGCAGTTCTCTAAGCCATTTTAATACAACAAAGGGCAAAACAAAATTAATGGGCTCACACCTGTAATCCTAGCACTCCAGGAGGCTGAGGCGGGAGGATCGTTTGAGCTCAGGAGTTTGAGACCAGTCTGAGCAAGAGTGAGACCCCCATCTCTACTAAAAAAACAGAAAGAAATTAGATGGACAACTAAAATATACAGAAACAATTAGCTGGGCATGGTGGTGCATGCCTATAGTCCCAGCTACTCGGGAAGCTGAGGCAGGAGGATCGCTTGAGCCCAGGAGTTTGAGGTTGCTGTGAGCTAGGCTGACGCCATGGCACTCTAGCCCAGGCAACAGAGTGAGACTCTGTCTCAAAGAAACAAAACAAAACAGAACAAAAAAAACCCAAACCCATAATTAATGCATTGACCTGAAATAAGAATGCACAAGTTAAAGAAACTCAGGTCCTTTGGACTCAAATTGTACCTACCCAATATAGTGACACTGGTCATCTCTACTGATTTCAAAGACGTATTACTTACTAAATGCTGTGTGTTTGGTAGACAGGATCTTTCAGTACACGAAGTCCATGTAACAATAATAATGATAGGTAGTATTAAGCAAAGATAGAGTCTGTGTTGTAAGATGTTTGTTGGAACAATGGAGAGGAGAATCAAGTTCTACCAAGCAAGAGAGAACCATGACGTGAGAGAGTGGCACAATCCTGACAAAGCTTCCTTCTACCCAGGGAAGAGCCCCGGAGACAAGGAGGCGAGGCAGAGGTGCTCTGTCGCTCATTGCTGCTTGTCCTTGAGTGGAGGGTGTCGGTTGCAATGAACCTCCGGAAGACATTCTGAGTCTCCATCAGGCTTCCTGTGTAAATTCGACACTGGCTGGTACCTACTTGTGGATGCACGAGCAGCACCATGTTTGCAAGGAGCTTTAAACCCACCTCCCTAGCCCTGCCCCGCACTCCTTCCCAACTCAGAGAAGCCGCGTTCAGTTTAGGCCTGGGCAGGAGTTAGCCTTTAGTCTCATTAAATGTTAATGGTAGAGAAGACTTTCTTCATCCACCCAGTTTCCCATTCATTCATTCAACACATGTCCTTGGTCAAAGCAAGATATCGTGGGGGATGTGTGGGCCTCCGTCTCTGAGTCCAGGGTCTGTGAAGTTGATGATGGCAATCTCAGCTCAACGAGAGTGCTGGCGATGATGACTCTGACACTATTACCACTTCAGCGACGAACTGTAATTAGCCAGCTTGGGGCCAGCTGGTTAGAAGCCTCCTGAGCTGCTGGCTGGGAGAGGAGCCAGGCAGGGTGGGCAGGCAGCTGTGGTGCCCAGAGGAGGCGCAGCCCGAGCAGGGCTGTAAGCAGGACTAGACTGAAGCAGCAGTGTGGGCAAGATCAGCTGAGACACCGGTCTCTCCAAGGGCGTATCTCCCTGCACTTCTGCTTACATGTCTGGATATGGTGTCCTCCCACCCCTGTTTCAAGAAGGGCATCAACTATAGATGGGGAGTGCACAGCATCCTTACGCAAAATGTTTTTCTGAGCTGTGGGTATCATACTTAGGAGAGCAGAGGGCCTTCAACATTCAGCCTTCATCGCCTAAATCCCCCAAGGCCTGGGAGGTCGAACTCCGACAGGTGCTGTGGGCCGACGGAGCCGTGGCCAGGGCTGCTGTGAGGTCAGAGGCGGGCTTCCTGGTGTCGGCTAACCTCGGGCTTTCCAGAAGGCGGTGAGCGAAATCGGAGCACTTGACTGAGCGCAAGTCCCGGGATTCTCTCAGCCAGATACGTTGCTCCTGGGTGAGGCGGCAGGAAACAGGAGCCCCATTGAGCATCTACCAGGCTTGCTCCCACTTTGGCACCTAAAATGGCCAATTTTAGCTGATCGGGTTCATTTCGCAACTCGGTTATGTGATTCCCAAGCATTACCTCTTATCTCAAACCCGAGGTGTGAAAACAGAACCGCCTTGGCACAGACTGGCTGCCTGAAGAGGATCTTTGTGTGAGGCTCAAGCTTTGTGGGGTGGAAAAGAACACAGGGCCGCCCCGCAGCCCCCCGTTTCATCTCCATTTGCTTCCCTTCGTTCAACGGAGACCAGACCCTGGTCTACCTGCCTTAAAATATTCCTGGCCCCTGTAGACAGGAGAGATAACACCTGTGACATTACGTGGGGCGTTTGCCTCTTCCTGGAGTGAACCTACAGCCCCAAAGGAACTACTCCAATAGCTCGTGGACGTTTCCCGAACGTGTAGTGAGGCGTATGCACGAGTGTGCGGCCGGCACTGTTCCCTGCCCTCCTGGGAGGGAGAAGCAAGATGGCGCCATGCCAGCAGCCACACAAAGTGGCGTTGTTAACTCTCCTTTAGATGTTCCTGTGTGGCTTCGTCGGAGCAGAGGGGGATCTGTTTACACCAACGGGCTGGTATTGATCCTTTTGGGGGAGGGGAATGACAATGCTGGCCTCTATTAGTCTCTGGAGTGTGCCAAAGTGCGCGGCCCAGGCTGGAGGGTGTCCTGTGATCCTTCTTGGTTGGTGTGATACTGAATTACACCCCTGGAGTGTGAGCTCATTCCTGGGCTCAGACAACAAGTGTCTGACGAGGTTGGGGGCAGAGGAAAAACTTCAGGTGTGGGGTTCTCCAAGAAGCCCATTGTGTCCTTGAAGTGAGTCGTGGGCACTGTTTTTCAGAGTTGGGTTCCGGAAAAGTGGGCGTCCACAGGTGCATTTAAAATAGACGCGACAGTGAAATCTGTGGGGCTTAAACACATCTTTCACCCAAATCTCTTAAGTCATTGGTCCCCAACTTTTTTTTTTTTTTGAGACAGAGTCTCACTCTGTTGCCCGGGCTAGAGTGCCGTGGCGTCAGCCTAGCTCACAGCAACCTCAAACTCCTGGGCTCAAGCAATCCTCCTGCCTCAGCCTCCCGAGTAGCTGGGACCACAGGCATGCACCACCATGCCCAGCTACATTTTTCTATATATTTTTAGTTGTCCAGCTAATTTCTTTCTCTATTTTTAGTAGAGACGGGGTCTCGCTCTTGCTCAGACTGGTCTCAAACTCCTGAGCTCAAACGATCCTCCCGCCTCGGCCTCCCAGAGTGCTAGGATTACAGGTGTGAGCCACCACGCCCGGCGAGGTCCCCAACCTTTTTGGCACCAGGGACAGGTTTCATGGAAGACAATTTTTTCATGGACTCAGGGCAGGGGGGATGTCGAGTGATGGGAGCAGCTGTAAATACAGATGAAGCTTCTCTCACCCACTACTCACCTCCTGCCGTGTGACCCAGTTCCTAAGAGGCAGTCCTCAGCCCAGGGTTTGGGGACCGCAGCCTTAAGTCATAGTTATGGTCTCTTATATTGGAAAACTTCAGCTGTCCTTTTGCTGTAGTTTTTGTTTCCAGAAAAGTCATGGGCATTTTAGGCCCTTTGTCCTGCTAAAGGGATGACAGACTGAGTAAAGGGAGGCAGAGAGGGCCATCTGCTAGAGCGACACATAGGACCCAGGTCAGAGAGGACCTCGGGAGCCCCAGGCCAGCGCCCCTCAGGGCCCGAATTGCCAAGTCAGATTTATGTCTCCTGCAGGGACTGTCCTCACCCCAAGGCGGTGCCCTAAGATGTAGTCCCTGTCACATTCTGTTAAGACTTTCCTTTCTGCTGACTGCTGGATCTACTACAATTCCTCCCTGACCTGGCTTCGCCAGTCCATAATATTAGCAAAATCAGTCTATTCCCCAGTGACCTGCAAGAAACTCTTATTTCTCACATCTCTACCCCCTCAGCTCCCATCTCCCAGTGGAATAAGGCACAAAATCCACCCCACACTTCTGCCTTGAAAGGTCTCCAGTTAGGCTGAAAGGACCCTTGCAGGTCCCTATATGCAGAACTCTGGGACATCTCAGCGCATTTTCTCATCTCTAGGCACCTCCTTTCAGTCCATTCACCACCCTGTAGCCAGAGGGAGTTTTCTAAAATGAAATCTGCATGTCATTCCCCAGCTTTTAAGAGTTTCCTACAGTTTATGGGAAAAGATATAAAAAGCCCTTATATGGCATTTAGAGTCCTTGAGGATCTGCCACCTTCTTCCCTCTCTCTTTCCTTGTCCCTTGCACCTAAATTTCGTCATGCAGGCCTGCTCCACATCGCTGGCTGTCTTTATCTGCCCCTGGCCCCTGCACGACTGTCCTGCTGTGACTGGTCTCTGCCTTTTCTTCCAGTCTATGAAGAACCAAGGACAGAGACGGTGTCTTATTTGTTTTTCTATCCCCAGCACCTTACAGAGGTGGCAAAATACTGGAGCTCAGTAATTGTTGCTGAGTCATTTTTTATAAAAATCTTTCCTAATATGTGTTAGGTGCCTTCTTAAACAAAGTGATCTCAACGAAATGTAATCATCTTTGGCTGGCTCAGTTGTTTTCCTGAATAGGCCGTGCTAGATCACAGTTGTATCTGGGTACCGTGGAGTCCTCGTGTTCCAGACTGAGATGGAAAGGAAAGCATTTCTAGAAGGCAATTTGTACTAACAGCTTTTACGGAGTTGGACCAAATGATTCCACTTCTAGGATCCTATCTCACAAAATAGTATTATACAAGATGGCATCCAGGAAATGTAGTTTTTGAGATCAAAATATTAGAGCTGATAGTTAAAATACCCAGAGACATTGATACCACAGAAGACCATGTGGCTGTTAATAAGAAGGGAGTATGTTTGTATTTCTGACATGGAGGATCTCCACGGAATCAAGTGAAGAAAGTGAATTGGAGGGCCGGGCGCGGTGGCTCACGCCTGTATCCTAGCACTCTGGGAGGCTGAGGCGGGTGGATCGTTTGAGCTCAGGAGTTCGAGACCAGCCTGAGCAAGAGCGAGACCCTGTCTCTACTAAAAATAGAAAGAAATTGGCTGGACAACTAAAAAAATATATAGAAAAAATTAGCCGGGCATGGTGGCGCATGCCTGTAGTCCCAGCTACTCGGGAGGCTGAGGCAGTAGGACTGCTTGAGCCCAGGAGTCTGAGGTTGCTGTGAGCTAGGCTGACGCCACGGCACTCTACTCAGGGCAGTAGAGTGAGACTCTGTCCCAAAAAAAAAAAAAAAAAAGAAAGTGAATTGGAGAAAAATTTGAACGGTATCATCCTCAAATATCTGCATGTAAATTTTTTGTATGTATAGAGAAAGGTCTGGAAGGATACACTCCAAGTGGAAGACCATGTCCATTCCTGGGCATGGGATATAGAAAAGAGTGAGGAGAATTGTTGATTTTTATGTTCTATTTTCTAGAGTGGCGTGAGTGCTGAATTACGCCCTGCCCCAATGGGGGGAGTAGAGGGTTAGAATCCGTGACCTCAAAGCTCTACCGTTCTTAGCACTGACACGGTTGACTTTCTCTGCCTTCTGCCTGTTTTCTGTCTGCCAGAGTCAATGTCCTGCTTCAAAAGATCCTTCTCAGGGCTGCTTGTACTTAAATAGAGGATTCTGGAAGATGGGTAAGGTTTTCCAAGAATCAAGGACATGGTTTGGCAATGGAGAAGGTGACGGGGAAGGAGACCCTTCTAGTCAGGGGACTTGCCTGAAATCACTCACGGAGGTGGCTAGCGTGGGTCTCCGTTTAAACAGCTCCTGGGTCAGGTGTTGTGGCGGACCCTGCGCTGCACTACGTTCTTGCTGGTTGTGCTGTCGGAGAGGAGGTCTGCGTTCAGGTCCATGGGCAGGTGTGTGATGGGGTGGAGGTGGTGGACAATATAGATGCCAATAACCACCATTTCCTGAGTGTTTATTGTACCAGCATTGGGCAGAATGCTTTATAAACATTCTTCCATGTGACCCACATGATTAAATTATCTCTATGTAATCTGTGGATTTCTTTTATTTTCTTCATTTTTCCCTGTGATGTGAAAATTAAAACTCACAGATAATAAGTGACAAGGGCAGGATTTGAACCCATGTCTGACCGAATCCCAGTTTCATGCATGTGATGCGAGGCGACCTGTCCAGGCTGAGGAACCTGGCTTAATCCCGGCTCTGTGGCTTGGTAGCAACCCAGCTTCTCTGAGCTTCCATGCTAACCTCTATCAGGTGGAATAATAACCCCTATCTCACAGAGCCGTGGTGAAGAATAAAAGAGCTGGTGTGTGTCAAGTACAAAGCCCTACTTGGCACCCAGAGGAGAGCCGCCGGCGGTGTGGATTTGGATACGACTTCATGCTCTAATAAGGATGAGCACTGCAGTTACCAGGCCCTTGGCGAGCATTACCTCCTCCGACCCTGCAGTAAACCACCAAGCTGTCTCTCCAGTCCCTCTAATTGCCCCGCTTGGGGCAAGAGTTGTTTACATTCAGCTCTGCTTCCTCGCTTCCATTTACACCTCAAACCACTGGAATCTGGCTCGAATCCACCCATGTCGTGGGCCAAGGTCTGGTCAAGGTCTGGCCAAGGTCACCTCTCATTTGCTCCAGGCAAAATCGAGTGTGGAGCCGTTCAGTCCCTATCTTACCGGACTTCACGTTCGAGGACTCTGCCCTTGGCCTCCAGTGCTCACTTTCCCCTTTGTTTCTTCCCACCTCTGCAGGTGCTGCTCCCCTGCCTCTTTCACCTGCCTCTCACCCTCCTCGGTGCCTTCCTTGCTGTTTCTTAGTGTCTTTCCTAGACCCAACTCTGATCACGTCTAGTTCCTTAATGTTTCTCACACTCACTGAGTTCTCTTCACTCAGCAGCTGGAGAAGTCTTCAGATGTGATCCCTGCTCCATGGCTTTGCTCTTAGGGTAAAGACCACGTGGCCTGAGGTCCTGCCCATCTGGCTCTGCCTCCTCTTCAGGTGGACTCTTGCCCACTCGCGCCTTTCATCCGGGCTACGTTGCTGTGCCGGCCTCTGAAGTACAGAGCCCCTTCCCTCGTCCTTTTGCACCTGTACTTTGTTTTGCAGCAACACCCCTCCTGCCCCACCGTGCCCTTCTGCTTCTGTGGGCACAACACCCCGGCACCTTTGCCAGACCAACTTCTGGTCCTAGTCGGCGTATCGCTTTCTCAGTACCCCGCACCAGGCTAGGTCCCCTTGGTTCTGTGTTTCCTGGCACACTGTGCCTCTTCTTCCTCGCATTAATCATGGTTATAATTAATTATTTGTGTAATCATTTGTTTATTATTTTTGAACCATTTCTCCCGAATGCAGTCCCCGCTGGTCTTATCCACCCCTCAATCCCTGATGAACCCAGTGCCTGGAAATGCTCGATAACCAGTTTCTGTTGGTCAAATGAATGGATCCGTGTGGATCTGGCGGATCTGCCCGCCCTCTCCTCCCTGGCCAGCCGCTGCCCTCCTGCCTCCGGTCGTGATCCTCAGCCATCCGTCCTCCATGCCCCAGAGTTCTCTTTCAACAACACAAACCTTGACCTTTGATGGCTTCCCACTGGCTAAGATGAAGTTGACACTTTACTCTGCTTCTTTCTCCAGTCTCATTTTTAAAAGAAGCTCATCCTTGGCATTCTAAGTTCTGTCACATGTGACTGAACTGCTCCTCGTTCCTGGAATAGGTCACTCCTCTGTCCTCTGTCAGGTTTCCTACACCTTAGCTCTTGTGGCCCCCTCTGCCTGGAATGAATGCCACCCCCACCTTGTCCTCTGCCATTTGTCTGGCGCTTGGCCATCCTGGGGTGGTGGGTGTGTCTCTTCTCTGTGCCCCAACCACAGTCCTTGCACCATGAGAAGCTAAGTGTCTGTGTCTTCTACTGGATGTCCTTGAGGGCAGGGCCGAGACACTCAGCCCTGTGTCCTCAAGCCCCTAAAACAGTGCCTGGGCACATGGAATAGATGCTCAATTAACTTTGCTAAGTGGAGACTCACCTGCTTTGTACAGTCTGTGGCTTACAAGTTAAGCCTGATATGATTTGAATGGTTGGTCTTTAATGTCAAAGAAATGCATTGGTTCCTCTAGGTCGTATATTGAGGAACAGCCACTCCAAAGAGAGCACACACGCTCTGTTGTGCATTACTTGGTGGTGGTGGTGGTGGGAGGTTGGGTAACAGAGGAAAGAGCACCTTTTAAGATACCCATCTCTCTAGCCTTCCTCTAATTCATACTATTTCTCCTTTTGCTAAGATAAAAATTAAATCTCTTTCTGCATTCTCTCTACTCTCCTTATTATCTATGAGTGCTGATGGTGAAATATGCCATGCAATTCCAACACAGGTCTCTTTCTAGGTCTGAGACGTGTAAGACAGCTTCTGTTTCTGTGTTCGGTCCTAAACAGCAGGGAAGAGATCTATCTAAGGAGAATGCCTTCGATACTTTGGGATTGAATCACAGGCACCAAGGCCTGCTTACCCCAAGGTGTCCCCAACTCTGCAGGTTCCACCCCACCCTACTCACCTCCTATGCTCCAAATTTACAAACAGTACAGCCAACTCATCCCCAAAAGTCCCCAGCCTGCTCCTGCCCTGTGGAAGTAGTTACCACCCCAGGCTTTGCATTAGAATCACAGGAGAGCTTTTGAGAAATACTGATGCCCAGGGCCTTCCCTAAATCATTTGAATAACAATTTCTGGGTTGGGGTTTGGTGTTAGTAGTTTTGAAAAGCTTCCCAGGTGATTCCAATGGGCTGCCCAGCATGGACACCACCCCCCCAGGCCTTTGCTGGTCTTCCTGCCAGAAGGTCTGTCTCTGCCTGTCACAAGTGCCATCATAACTTCTTTCTCAAGACCCCATGTGACCTCTCCTGTGACCCTGGAGGGCATGCTGTTTGGACTACTCTTATGATAGCTCTTCATGGTTATTGGTGAGGTGTGTCTGCCGCTAGACTGTCAGCCTCTGGAGACCAAAATCCCGCAGCAATGTGGGTTCATTAGTTTTAATTTTTAAATACTTTTCTCTTTTTTCTATTTAAAAAACATTTTTTTTTCCATTAAAAAAAATTTTTTTTTGAGACAGGGTCTTGCTCTGTCTCCCAGGCTAGAGTGCAGTGGTGTCATCATAGCTCACAGCAGCCTTGAACTCCTGGGCTCAAGTGATCCTCCAGCCTCAGTCTCCAAAGTAGCTGAGGCTATAGGCACATGCCACAATGCCTAGCTAATTTTTCTATTTTCTGTAGACACGGGGTGTTGCTCTTGCTTGGGCTGGTCTTGAACTTCTGACCTCAAGCAATCCTCCCACCTTGGCTGCCCAAAGTACTGGGATTACAGGCATGAGCCACTGCACCCAGCTCAGTGATGTGAGTTCTTAATAATTATAATGTTATGCACAAAAATGTTTAAATGCTTCAGCAATCTGTAGCCAGTGTCTTGAGTTCATTATAGACTGTGAAGTTTTCTTTCATTTGTTGTAACTGTGTAGCTTTTTGATATCCCCAAGTGAATGAATACGCTCTTGTTGTTACGTTGTGGGAAAGGGTAAATAAAAATGCCAACTGGTCTTCCCCAAACCATCCATCATACTTTAAAAAAAAAAAATAATAATTATAATGTTAGTTAGATTGAATTCAGCGGAAACCTCAGGGGATTTTGGACTTCCATGGGTTGTCGGGGAGTTGAATCTTCCCTTTCCTCCTCCATGCTGGGCCAAGAGGCTGCACCCTTTTCTCTTGCCTTGATAATTCACCCTTCATGAGATGGGCCACGCTGATGGCAGTCAGTCCAGTTTGGCTCAAACATTAATTCTGAGGTCGTTTGAGGGCCTTGGGATGCACTTGGGATGGTTCAGGCCAACACAGGTGAGGGTACCAAAGCCATGAACTGAACACTGCTTTGCAAATAGGCTGATTAATTGATGGAACTCATTGACCTTACCCTAAAAAATAAAAAAGCCCCCCCCCCACCAAGGTACAACTGCTTTGGCATCTGGAACTTTCTTTTTCAAACCCAAAGCTGCTTGTCATAACCCCAACCAGTTCCTACTATCCCTCTTTAAATATTCTATCCCAACAGACCACCAGCCATTCTGCTATAAACTTGCACATTTTAAGTCATTACTCTTTCCTTACATTCTTTGTGACCTAGAATGGATTTCTCGCTATCACTGAAAAAAATCATAAATTCAAAAAATCAAATTCAAATGTCAAATCACTGACATTTGAATTTGATCATACAAGGTCAAATTCAAATGTCAACTCCTGGGTGTCTGCAGCCAGAAATAATCCCCTTCTCATTTGAGCTTCTAAGATACATATTTTCTTACCATTTAATTGTTCTTCATTTGGTAAGCATTTATTGAACATCAAATATGTGCCAGATTCATTTATCCACCATCTCACTCTATACACTGTTGTAACTATTTGTGTCTTATATACAGGCCGTGGCTGAGTCTTGTTCCTGCTTTCTAAGAGCAGTGCTTTCCATATGGTCACGTGCAACAACATGGTTCCCTGAATTGGGTCTTGTTGAAGATGGTCCTGGCAGTGCGAACTGCACATGGATTTTTTTCTGAGTGTGGGTAAAGGTATTTATTTTGACCTATCGAGGCTCTGTAAGGCATGACATCTACAGAAGTTTGGGAAGCGACTTCAGAATGAAAGGAAGCCTGCAGTAAGGGCACATCACATAGGGCCGCCCTCCAAAGTCTTCCAACTGCCCTGGTAATGGATGCGTGGCTTCCTTAGATGCAAAGATCTGAGTTGTTTGACAGCCGAGTTATGACAATTTTGCCACTATTCTGCCTCTACTGTCTCCACCCATGTCACGTGACTGGCCTGTGGCCCTTCCTGCCAGGGTTGGTGTTCCGAGTGAACACGTGTCAGCTGACATTCGGATCCAAATTGCTGGAGGGCTCCCTGCTCAGCTCGTGTGAGTATGTGTGGAGCACAGGTTCAGACCTCCGCACATCTGTTCCTGGGTTGGCCGAAATTCTCCTGAACCCTCGTGCCAGACGTCTCCCTTCGCTTTCCCCAGCTTGTCTTTCACTTGACCTTCTGCTGGTCCTCAAAGGCTTCTCTGGCAAGGAGTTTGCTTTCCCGGTGACCAAGTGAGAGCTGCTATTTGGTTTCTTGAGAACCAGATTAGGATTTTTTTAATTGTTAGAAAGGACTACAGAGCCCATTTTTCAGAAAAGCTAGAAATAAATCCCATGACACTGGTTACGAATTCCGTACACAAAAAACCCCCAAGCTCCACATCTTTCACGAGGTCTGTCCCAGGTTGACAAGGACAGGTTCTGTCTTTCTCCTTCCCAACTCAGAGAGTGCTTTCGGCTCTAGCAAGCACTTGTCAAAGTGAAGAGATCGAAGGGTTGAGGGAGAGACATAGCGCGAACTATAACAAAAGCTGGGAGGAATGAAATGTCGCTGAACGGAAGGTGGCTTTGTGCAAAATGTAATTTCTGTGGGAAACAGCTCTTACAAAGTCAAGATGAATTGGTGTGTTAGTACAGAGATTTTTTTTTTTCTTCTACAAATGATCAAGGAAAATGGATTTTTAAAATGTAAACATTCTCTCGTAGTATTTACAGCTTCTCTAATATAGGAGGACAAAGGTCTCAGAGCTTAAAGTAAAAATGCAGGAACAGGGAGATAACAGTTCTTTTACAGTTTGATTGTAATCTAAATATAACAAGAAAATCACTCTATACATAAAGCACCATGATGAATAAATATCTGGGTGAGGCGATTATTGTGTCTTTTTTCCTTTTTCCTTACTTTTTCTTTCCTAGTAAGTTTTCTTTCTTTGAAAAAGGCCTTTGGTGATGAAGATAAATAGTGATTCAATGAAAAACCAATGTTGGGCTTTGCTGATAGAGGGCTTGGGGGAAATGATTTGTCAGGGCAGAGAGGCTAATAGATTAAATGTGAAACCTCAGAGATCACCCGCTTCAATCCTTCATTTTGCACATGAGGGTACTGAGCCCAGGCAGCTGTATGATGTGAAGAGGCACAAAGCCTCATCTGGCGACATTTCAGGACTCACCTATGTCCTATAAGACACATAGGGAATGCACTCATTTTTCTATCAAACTGGTGGTCTAATGAAAAGCTCCCTAGGAAAGAAATCCTTAAGATATCTCCATTAATGACCTCTATTCTCTTTAACAGCAAAGTCAAAACCCTGCAGTTGGTTTGTGAAAATCTTACTTGTTGAAGTTCTTATTGTTACAATTAAAACTCATACACAAAAAACAATAATAAATAAATTTTCATTAAATTAGAAAGAATTGTTTTGTTTTTGAAGTTTTTATTCTATTTTCGTAATAAAACACCATGGCCCCAAGGAAAAAATTTTTTTCTAGTGTGGCAGTCAATGTGTTAATAGATGTCTGTTGCATGAAGTGATGCTAAAGGGTTGTTCAAGTGTGAAAAAACAAAACAGGAACTGTGTTTTGCCTTTTATTGCAATCATTTGTTCATGAAGCAGTCATTGAGCCCATCCTGTGGGTTGGTGCCGGAGTAGTACTGGAAATACTGCTTCCAGTCCTGCTTCCAAAGGACTTCCAGATAACTAATGTGACAAAAGGAATTGAATAACCCAATCAAAATGTGCTCACCAGCAGCTCCACACTGGGGACTAGACCCTCATCTTCATCAGAGGGGCATTGGGAGAAAGCCAATGACATCGGAGTGATTTGGGACATTGCTGTGGCTGTTGATAAAGTAGGGTTGGCATTAGGTAAAGTGTAGGAGAAAAGCAGTGGCTGGTCTAGTCGTTCACCACCTAATTGTGTGTACACTCTGTGAATCTCAAAGCATTTTTCTCTGTTGGGGAGAAAAAGATTTGAAGCTCTCAGATCCAATAGGTTGGTATCTCGGGCACTTTTCCAAGATCTTCTCTTGGTTATGAAGACAACTTCTTGTCTTCCGAGTCCTTTTCTATTAACAATCTTTAAGAAATTGTCTGAATGAGTCACCTGGGACTTGGGGGTGAGTTTATGTGCTCCCGAACAGACAAGAGACACATTGTGTGACACCAGCAGCTGAACTTGTAAAACGTGTTCTAAGCCCCAGATGTATCATGTTTTACCTGCAAAAATAAGCAAATCATATGAAATACGTTTTGGAAAATGCACCCCACTGCCTCTGCAAAATATTACTGAGTGGACAGCCAATTCTGCCCTTGCCTTGCTGAGTTTCGGGGAGGGTGACGCAGGCTGGGGGCGCTTTGTTTGCTTAGGATCTAACGCCAGGCCACGCTTGTGACAGTCTGAAACACGACTGTGAATAGCAAGTATATCACAAGGGTTCTCAAATATGAAAGTGCGGTTGGAACAAAGAGCAGGCACCAGCCAGACTTCCTCTGTTAAAGATTATCCAACGTGTCACCTGGGTGCCAACATTCCCATAAATCCCAGCAGCTATAAGCAGCTCTATCTCACCTAGTGTAACTTAATGGCTTTGAAACCCTGCCTGGGACCTCATAGTATTCCACAAAACGACCTCATCACAGGGGAATGAACTTTATCTTGAAGACTGTAAGTGTGTTTGCTTTAAAGATGATTTACCACGCTCAACAATGACCAAATTTCCTAAATTAAACCTGATCTCTTGTTATAATTATGTGTCTCACAATCTCATTGAGAGGAATATATCGGCTAGGGCAGTGTGAATTTCTCTGGGTTGGCCTTTAAATGAATCCAAAGGCTGAGTCCCAGTTGGGCAGAAGCAAAGGTTGTAAGGTTTCTCACGCGGGGAAGGCAAAACCAGCTCCCGTCGGAGAGACAGCTTGGAAGAAGCTCCTTCCCAAACTGCCCCGTCTTCCTCCTTCTAGGTCCTAACTCTTTGTCTCTTGCTCTTTGGGGAAGTGAGGCGGTCAGGGCTCATGGTTTGCGACAGAGGTCGGCCAGGAGGAGAAGCCAGTTGCCGTGAGCAGTGACTGCTTGGGCCAGAGCCCGCCCCGGGCTTCCTCATTCTCGTTTGTCCTGTCCTTTAGCAACAGCTCCTCGCTGGCTTCCAGACACACAGCCTGGCTCTGAGAGGGGAATGGCCCACATCCCTTGCTGAAATTTGTCCGTTGCTGAAATTTGTGGCCTTCGCTCTAATTGTTACAGGGCACTTATAGTCCAGTTAAAGGATAAGGGCTAATCCTTGAAACCATTTGGGAACAAACATAAGACAGCAAAATTCAAAGGAGAGTAGGTGACCCATGGGTGCTGGCATGTTGGGAGACCTGGTGGACAGGGCGATCCTTGAGTCTCCAAGAGTGAGTAGGATTTGGGCAGGCAAGGAAAGGGCATTCTAGATGTCATGCCATGCCACTGGAGTGCAGTGGTCCAATCATAGCTTAAGTAGCCTTGAACTTCAAGAGATCCTCCCACCTCAGCCTCCTGAGTAGCTGCGCCTGAGGGACTACAGACATGCACCACCATGCCACACCTGACTAATGTTTAAATTTTTTGTAGAGACGATGTCTCGCTATGTTTCCAAGGCTGGTCTTGAACTCCTAGCCTCAAGCAATCCTCCTGCCTCAGCTTCCCAAAGCGCTGGGATCACAGGTGTGAGCCATTGCACCTGGTCATCCTTTGTGTACTTTTGTAGAAACTTGTAGCAGAGCTGGGTGGTGTCAAAAGCAAAACCAAAGCCCTGTGCTTCTGGAATTGGGCAGTGGGTCTCAGGTAGGAGCTGGATCAGAGAAACACTGAGGTGCTTTCCAGCTCTGGGGCAGATGGTTCCTCACACACAAACCCGTGAGTGGACACCGAGTGTCCGATGGCCATTCTGCTGACCTGAGGTCACTTGCCTTTCTTAGATGACGAGGCTGCTTGTTGCAGGGGGCAGCAAGGAAATTCTGGCTTTACTCTTGCAAGCTTGTGCTATTTTGGGCATGTGACTGACCTCAGTGCTTTACAAAATGGGAGTAATGACGCCCTCTTTCCAGAGCTAATCTGCAGGAAAATATGAGGTAATATGTTAATGCCAGGGGCTCCGTAAATGCTGGTTTCCTTTTCTCTTCCTGTGTCGCTCTCCTGGATGGATTTTTCTCCTCCTCTTAACTTTTATTTCGCCCTGCTGGAACTTCCTTTCTCACTCCCCCCACCCACCCCAAATTGTCCCTGGGCTCCATGTGAAGGACCCAAGTGTGTGTGCGGAAAGATTAAGCTGTCTGTTTTATAAAGGAGCAATGTATTCAAAATGGGGCACATCAAAAGTAAATGTAGGTGACAAATGTTTATATTTGGAAAGTGTTTCTGCTTTGATCCTGGTTTCTATTTTTTGAGAGCTTGACAAATGTGCCCTCGGGGCCTTGGCTTCAAACCTCTTCAGTCAGCAGAGCACTTCACTTGAGGGGAAACTCATTTGATCATGCACTTGCTGTTCCTCCTAATCCGGCAGATTCGAAGTCACAGAATAGGCCTCCCCTTGTACCCCTGTGTGCCGCCCGGAGCCGGTGCGGCCGGGGTCTCTGAAGTCTGCCTTTTAGGACTTCACATGCCACAGGCCGATGGAGGCCTTCCCTGGCTCCTTTCCCTGGCTCGGCCACCATGAATGGTTCCCTGACACCCTCCACCTTCCTTCCTTCTCCATGAGCTCACGTGGAGCCTTTCCTGAACCACCTCTGACCCAGCTACTTGGGAAGGTGCCAAAGGTGATTTCCCCAAGGGGAATTTCTTCAGGGGTGGTTGTGCGGCATTGAACTCTGACGACAGTCTCCATACAGGTGGCTACAGAATGGATTTTTCCAGGGTTTCTTAGATTTCTTGGAAGAAAAATCTTGACAGGCTTAAAAAAACATGTTCAGCCACCACATCTTGCCCCATCCTTGCAGGTAGGTTATAAAGAGTCCCCAAGTGTGCAGAGACTCAGCATGACAATAGTGTTCTGCAGCCTCAGGTGGGTTTCAACGCTCCGTCATGAGAAAGCAGAGGCTGGCTGCCAGGCTGATTTTCACTGAGAGGCCTTCTTGTCCACAAAGTGGTTTCTTTCAGTCTGAACCAATGTCTTTCCACTTTTGGACCCTCGAGCTGAAAACAGGACAGAAGGTCGCTGGGATGGTATGCACTACTCCTGCCAGGGTCCGTGTCTGCCCAGGGAAACAGGATCCGCTCTGACCATTCCCAGCAGAGAGACTTCAATGCCAGGAGTTAGTTCTGCAGGTGGAGGAACCAAACAGGGGACAGTGAGACGACCGAGAGGTTAGCTCCAGCAGGAAGCCACTGCCTCCCCAGGCTGGAAGGACAGGAGGAGGAGGTGGTATTACTTGAGTGCAGGGACTTGGGGTCACCTGGCGGAAGCGGGGGCCACAGTGGGTCCATCTTGCAGGAGCTGGAGCCCTGGGCAAGATGCATCCTCTACTGGCAGAGAGGAAGGGGGAGAAACGCTCTTCCTCCTCCACCTCTGCTCCGTCTCCCGCTGGAACCTCCGGTCGGCCGTTGCCAAACCCAGACAGATGCCACTGACACAGATCCTGGGGGCTCTGACACAGAGCCGCAGGTGCAGCCACCCGCTCCCCCGCCCTTGAGTGAGGGGGCAGCGCGGGGAACAGTGAGAAGGTTCCCTGGCCCCTGGAGTGTAGAAGCCTGCTTCGGGACTTCTCCCTTCTCTGAAAACTGGAAAGCAGCAGTCGGAGGAGGGGAGACGACCAGGATTCCAGAAAGGGAAATGCATAAACGCTGCCGAACCTGTGCTCAGTGCAGGCAGAGCCACCTCCCGGGCTGGAATGCTCCGCAGGCCCCAGTGCTCTCACAGCCACGTGCATTCCTAAATAACTTTTGGGCCTCACTCATCAATGACTGTGACACACTGCTGGCTTAGAACTCAGAACCACTGGCTTAGGAAGGTGGCATTTCCAAGAATGCTCTGGGCTGAGATTAGCAGGTTATGAACTCCCCAGGGGTCAATGAGAAATGTGACTCTTACATGCCTTAATAACCAAGAGGCACCATTGTTTGGCCCCTTTTGCTAAATGCAGGGTTGTGGTGATGTTCTAGGTCTGAGGACACGGGTGACCCTGGGAATCTGCAGCCCAGGTCCCATCTCTTATGCGATCACTCTCTACGGCTTTACAGCCTTTTTATCTCCCTGCATCCTGTGTGTGCTGTGTGAGAATATAGTTTTTGAGAGTTGGGGGTTGCTAAGCAACCCTCTGGAAGTGCAGGGCTGCAGATCTTACACCACTGGGTCACCTTGAGAAAGACGCGCCACTGCCTGGGCTTTGGTTCTCTCTGGCAAGTGGGAGTTACAGAAGCTTCAGAGTGTAATATATCCCCCAAAGACGCACTTTCTAGTGGTGTTTAACAGTAGCACATTTTTTTTTCTTATTTGCAAGTATATGTTTGTTGTAGAAGATTTGGAAAACACAAAAATATTTAAAGAAGAAAATAAAAAGTGCCTATGATTTCATAATCCCAAAATAAACATTGCTATTAATTTAGTGAATTTACCTTCAGTTTTTTTTAAAATGAGTATATATTTTAAATTGAGGTTGTGCTCTCTATATAAGTATATACTTTTCTATCTAATATTAGGTGGAAAGTCATATGAGTATTTTACTTTCATAAAAACATGTTTTTCCTCAGTAAGTAACAGCCCAGCCAGACGGACGCACCGCATCCTGTTTAGTTATTCCTTATTACAGGGCATTCATCGTGTTTCCAATTATTTTCCTCTAAGTGTTCTTTCCCATAAATTTAGAACTTAGTACATCTAAAAAGATAAATACAATTAAAGGTGTTACACTCTAAAGAAGAAAATATTTGCAAAAAAAAGACAGAGGTTCTATGTTCTTAATATATGAAGAGA
This sequence comes from Indri indri, assembly GCA_004363605.1. Classification (NCBI taxonomy): domain Eukaryota; kingdom Metazoa; phylum Chordata; class Mammalia; order Primates; family Indriidae; genus Indri; species Indri indri. The sequence continues at coordinate 148,932 of RJWJ010001027.1, forward strand.
TCTTTTAAATCAATATGAAAATCATTATTGCCCTAATGGAAAAACGCACAGAGAAACTGAAGAATTATCCAGTACCATTAACATTCAAAGTCACTGATAGGCAGTCAAGAAACACTCCCCCCCACCCAGTGTGGGCTGTGGTTTGTGACTTGACTCCAAAGCGTGGGGTGTGGAAAGGTGGGGGAGGGGAGTGACTTTGCAGAGGAGAAACTCGGCAAATACTACCTTGGCCTGGTGATCAACCCTAACATCGTCAACAATAGGTCGTGTGGGCCGCACCCTCGATGTGTTGATGGTACCTTCGATGCACTGAGATGTGACGAGGAGGGCAGTGCGCCTCTGTGGTGTTCTTACCCGTAACTGCAGTATAACCGTAAGAAAAATACCAGATAGACTCAAACTGGGGGGCGTTTCACAAAATACCAGACCAGTACTTCCCAGAACAGTCAAGGTCATAGACAAACAAGACAAATTGGATGGACTGCCACAGACCAGAGGAGACTTAAGAGACAAAATGACTAAATGTGATGTGATATCCTCGATGGGATCCTGGAACAGAAACAGGGTATTAATGGAAAAACAAATGAAATCAGAATGAAGTGGAGGGTTTAGTTAAAGAGTAATAAACCAACGTTAGTTTCTCTGTTGTAAAAAAGGTTGTAAAAAAGCTGAACTGTGCTGTGAGCTAGGCTGACGCCATGGCACTCTAGCCTGGGCAACACAGTGAGACTGTGTCTCAAAAAAAAAAAAAAAAAAAAGTGGGGTCTGCTCCATTTGGTGGGAAACGAGAAGGCTGTCCCCTACTCTGGTTATAAAAGTAGGTATCTTCACTCTGTTCTGCATCGAGGACATTGTCACCTCATCGTAGAATGATGACTGGAGAAGAAAATTCTGTAATGCCCTAAATAAGAGTACTTACTTGAGATAAAAGACTATGTACATGGATTAATATTCCATTTCTTAAGTATCAAAAGAACCCTGGAACAAATTATACCATTAGAGAGATTTTCATGGTTTGGTTGACACCCAACTGTGTTTGGAGATCTGCTTATTACTGTCTTTACCACTTACTCACTGAGTTGTGACATGAACACAAGCAACCTGCAGGCTTGAGAAGGTCCGGGTCTATTTGAGAAGGTGCATTTTACCATCTTCCAAATAAGAGATTTCAGTGCAACATCACCAGGCTGAGCTGCCTCACAGGGATCTTAAATGAAAATGTTCAAGTTGATAAAGCTCCTTGAGGAAAAGGTACTTTGTGCTGCTTAAGAATAAACAGTTCAGCTTAGACTTCTCTTGTTGAGGATTGCTCCGTGCTGGAAAGTAAATAAATAAGAAGCAAGTCAAACCAGATGGGTACCCACACATAGTAGAAATCAATGGTGAATTAATGGAAGTGAATATATATATTCAAATGATTTATTTTTATTTCACAATGCTGTGTTAAAATTTTTGTAAGTCTTTTTTCATAAACTAATGAAGGTGTAGTACCAAGAAATACTATTTGGTTAGATTCTATCTGGAAAAATAAATTTTTAAAAGATAAATGAATGCTGCAAAATTCCCTGTAGAAGGTGATGACAAATTCTATGGCGACTTTGATGGAAGGCACTCGATGGGGATAGGTGTAAGGAATGAGCTGTCTGGATAAAATTTACACTGTGCCACCCAACAATTGGACACCCATCTGCCTTATTTGTTATTGAAGGCTGGGTTTTTCCTGTAGCTTAGAAATTCAACCTGGAAACTCACAAGGACACACACACACACACACACACACACACACACACACACACATATACACACAGTGTCTTACAAAACTCCTTCAGACATAACAGTTAATTTTTCCTTGTAACACTTGAAGACTTCTTTGATAATCATTGAAGATATAATTAGCCAACTTTTCCTGGACCTTCATCTCTGTAACCATCTTTTCTGTTTTTGGAACTGCAAGGATAAAATATGACAGAAAGTTTTCATAGGCTTAGATTAACTTCACAGTACATTTTAAATTACCTTCCATTTATGTTCTCCTTGGAAGCTGTGATTCTTTCATTGAAATGTCTATTTGTCATTAAATTAAGGATTTTAAAAAAAACTTAAGTTAAAAAAATTTTCCCCTTAATCCCACTCTTAGCACCACAATTTTTAAATTTCTTTCTGCCAATGAACCTCTAAGTCTATCCCAAGTGTCACAGGCATCCTAGAATGTCTTCTCTCCACGCACCCCCATTTCTTCAAAAAGAGAAGACTCACTTTCCCCTAATGTGCATTTGCAAGTATCTCCAGCTTAGAAGTTGGTCTATGCTGGACGTTAACTTGGGGCCATTGTTCCTGTTGAAGTCATTATTTGGCAAGCACACTTTGGTTTTGCCCTTGCATTTTCTTGAGCCTGAGAGATAGAACTGACTAGGATTTGCAGGACCCAGTGCAAACTAAAAATGCCAGGACCTTTGTTTAAAATTTATCAGGAATTTCAAGAGAGTGACAACAGAGCGCTGAACCAAGAATGGGGTCCCTCTAAGTACCGGGTTGGCACAGGTCGAATGCCTATGAAGGGGACTTCAGGTTATGGAGCTTCTCAGCGTTCCCCATCCACCTAACCCCGGAAGAAAAGGTGGGGAAGAACTTTAGACCCCACTGTCTACCATTCATTCAGAGAGGCTAGTCGGAGCTGGAGAGTAGGGAACCAGATGCCCTTTGTTGAGCAGCTCAGCCTAGTCCTTGTGATGAGAGAGACAGGGGACTCTTTAGGAGGGGGAGGGGCAGGATGGCCTGAAGTCAGATTTCTGGAGCCAGGCGACAGCACCTTCTTCATAACACCAGTGAGGGGAGGATGAACCTCACCTGGACACCAAGACCTCCTCTTGCTCCTCCAGAGAGAAGTGGAGGTGGAAACCCCCTAAATGCCTCTGGGGCCACCTGATGATGGGCCTCCCAAAATGTGGATCTCAGTTCAGTTGAACAGTTTTTGAGCAGCTACATCGTACATCTGGGACAGAGCTAGAAGCTAGAGGTAAATATAAACTAATGAATGAATAAATAAAGCCTGCCCTCGAAGAGATAGTCTAGTGGGGGAGGCAGATATGTAGATAGATAATAGCAGAATAAATATGTCAGGTTTCTTTTTTTTTTTTGAGACAGAGTCTTGCTCTGTCGCCCTGGGTAGAGTGCAGTGGCATCATCATAGGTCACTGCAACCTCAGATGGCTGGACTCAAGGGATCCTCCTGCCTCAGCCTCCTGAGTAGCTGGGACAATTGGCGTGAGACACCACTGCCTGGCTAATTTTTCTATTTTTGTACAGAGGTGGGTCTCACTCTTGCTCAGGCTGGTCTTGAACTCCTGAGCTCAGGTGATCCTCCCACTTTGGCCTCCAGAGTGCTAGGATTACAGGCATGACCCACCTCGCCCGGCCTATGTCAAATGTTTTTAAAGGCCTCCTTATACTGCCTTGGTACTGGAGACTTGGGACCCCTTGGCCTGATCAAACTAAAGCGACCCAGGCTCTCTGCATGTCCATGTTCAATCCTGGATGTGGCAGGTAAGAGGAGCTGTGTATCCCAAACACCGGCAGGAGAAGGCTTCTCATCAGGGTGCACGCAGCAGTGTCCCCTGTGAAAAACCCTGGTGTGCGGATGCTTTATTTAAGTTCTGTCTAAATACATTTTCAAGGCTCTAGGTACATATGTGACTCATAACCTAACAAATGCCAAAGTTTTCAATGGATTAGATTTATTTTTAACTCCACCAGTTGAGATGATTAAAGAGTTTATTGCTTTTTTAGATAGCGATAAGAGTCCCATCATAACGTGAAAAAAATCTTCCATAAGTCTCTTTTGCAACTTTAAATGACCTTTTACAGTGTTTTCTCAAAATCAAATACTTTTCTGAAGCAAATAGCTTGACATTTCCTATCATATGATAGGTTGGGGCTATAAAAAGGAGCTGGTAGATGATTCCACTTCACTTGTTATAAATTCAGTTTGCACACAAATGTGACAATTGCTATACATTCAGTTTGCTTACAAAGGTGCCTGAATCCCCAATAGATCAGATCAGCCATCTGTCAGGCTGTTGTACCCATGTTTTCCCAACCCCAAATTGATAATGATGATTTTTTTATTTACTAATCATTTGGCAATGACTAGCACACTCCTAAAAATAGCAATTCAGAGGGTTTAAAGCTAGAATTGTTGCTCACAAACAGAACTTCTCCTGCCTTCATAGCTGGGGTCCCTTGAGATATTCACCTCCGTCCTTCCCTATAACTGTCCTTGTGCATTTTTCTGACATGATTAAGGCCCATTCAAAGACACAGCAAGTCTCCAAGCCCCGTCCTAATCCCCGTGCCAGGCTAGGCGTGTTAGGTCCACGTGAAACGCTGATTGAATGAGTACGTTAGTGATTTCCATTTCTTTCTTGCAAGCAGCTTTGCAAACACTATTCTATTAATCTTGCGATGGCCCTGAGTTGTGGTAAGCAGAAGGAAAGTTCATTTTTGCATGAAGAAACAGAGACCTTACTAAGCTAAAGGAACTGCCCAAAATGACACAGCAAGTTGAGATGAGAGCCAGGCTGCAGACTCAGTCTCCTCGCCTGTTGAGCAGAGCCGCTGTCTCTTGTTAAATAACCAGAGTAACAAATGTTGGCTATAAACCCACCTGATACAATTTGGTTAATGATGGAACTTGCTAACAAAGAGTAGTGTCAAAAATATTTGACAATTTACTGTTAACCTTTCTTGGGAACTCATTTTTGGAAACCAGACGTCAAAACCTTCAATGAGCTACTGAAGAGAAACACCAGCTGATACCCAATCTGTGCTTAGGTATGAAAGCTTCTCTGATACTGGTCCCCTCTCCACTTTTCTTTTTTTTGTAAACAACACATAAATACCAGGAACAGTATCTATCTAGGATTAGTAACTCAATTTTCTATGATTTAAGAAGCATTGAAAAAACCTAGGAGATAGTTGGAGGAAATAAAAATGTTAATTTCATGATGAAAGAGGTTGGTGGTAGCTCTTGGTCTCTACAAAAGGGGAACTAATACATCCTTGTTGTGAGGAAAATAAAAGGAGACCCGATTTGTGGCTGCGCCACAGACGGCAGCAGAAAGGCCAGAGCTTATGAGAAAGAAGAGTGCGCCGAAGAAACCAGTCATCTTGGAAAAGTGTGCTTGGGGAGAAAGAGAGAGAGAAGAATAGAAACCTGGTGCTTGAATTTTTTTTTTTCCTGAAATGGAATGTATAAGTAATATTACTTAATATAAATCTGAAATTTTTTCTTTGTTTTGTGGTGGGAAAGTAAGTAGCAGTAGAAAGATCCACACATAGGAATGCCCCAGAATTTGAAAATAATCGAGTGGCATCCCCATCTCTGGTTGACACCGGCTAACCGGTTGCCTAGGACGGTCGAGTTGCTCATTTGCTCAACAGCCATATCAGACTGTTCTATCCAATCCTGGGAGTGGACGGTACGGTTCCAAGGGGCAACCAGTGGCCATGCGGCTGTAGGGACACCATCACTGCTTACCTTTTTATTATCAGGTAGCATTATGGTCCCCATTTCACAATTGGGTTTGGCTGTCAGATCTAATAACTGTGTTTTTTTTGGAAAAATATTTAACATCTTTTTATGAGTGGGCCTGTGAAATGCACTTTCAACAAAGGGATTGAAATACAGCAAGGCCAATAAGCTTTGCTGTGTGGTTTTGAAGGTAAACCTGTCACTTGTGCCCTTAAATCTGCTTGTTTTCTTTTCTCTCAGAAGTTCTGCTGCCTGAGAAGATTCAAAGCCCCTAGTCAGACAGGTCACTGCCCAGCCATCTGGGCGTCAGAGACAGCAGTTTGCGGAGAGGGTCACTTGTGGCTATCCAAGGAGAGGAGGCCTGATGCTTTCCTCTCCCTTAGCAGCTTGGAGCTGCATGTGGGGTGGATGTGAACACTTTTCTCAGTGTGGTTGGGTTGGGGACAGATTCGCTCCTCCTCACCTTCCCGCCCCCTTCCCCACACCAGGTTTGCTGGCAAGGACAGCCTCTACACAGAACACGGTTCTCGGGAAACGAAGCTCAGCCCCAAGCCTGTATTTTACAACGAAGACCTATTTCCGTCCCAACTCCATGTCCCTTCTCAGAGGGCCTGAGGCTTATACTGGAATCTTATATTCCAGAATGAAAACTGAAAAATGAAGGTTCATCATATTCTTCCAACCCAATGGGGAAAACTGGCTTCTTTTCTTCAGCTATTTTTTTAATTTTCTTTTTGCATCTGGAGGTATGAAGTATCTTGTGTGAAATTCAGCTCTGATGAGAGATGCTATCCAATTTTTAAAAAGCTGGAGGCAGTGTTAGGAATCCTCTCATTTCCATAGTTATTTTTGGCCAAGCCTGTTTGAACTTTCCAGACTTCCAAAAAACCAAATGCCACAAGGAAAAGACACCTATGAACCTCTTGCTTCTTGACATCGAAACCTGCTATCTCCTTGGGGTAATTCATGTTGGGATTGAACAGTCTGATTCAGAGCCTGGTTTCCTCCAGGTCTCATGGCACACCGTGAATGCGGCTGTTGAAACACAAGTGCCAAAGCACAGTCATCAAGTTGGGTGGGAGAAGCTTTGGAGCAGAAAGTCCTGAGAACTGCTTCCCCTCCAAAAAAAGCACCCCTACAGATTTCAATCCACTTCTTGGCGTGGGATGGGGAGGCTGGGTGGGAGGGGAAGAGGTAAAATGGTGGCGAATGAACGGTGATCTCAGGTGTAAGTCTAGTTTGACTCTTTGGAATGTATTAACTTGTTATTAGGTTGATATTCTAATCTGAGATCTAAGAGTCTTCTTCACTAACATGCATGATTTTGGGGTGGGTGGGCT